>OX384035.1:20092487-20374987 GCA_947534325.1 Agonum fuliginosum | reverse complement strand
ACCCTGCCAGTTCCTCGCTCATAACCGCCAAATACCCACTGGCCATCAATTCGATGACCCCTGTGATATTTGCGCTTTCCAAACTTGGACTCGTCAATCTCGACTATTAGTCCTGAAATATCATACATTAATTAAAAAGCAATAAAATTATATTACAAATAATTTACCTGGTCCTCCTAGTTTCGTTTTTCTGTCAATAAACTGTATAAGCAACAATGAAATAATGGTTGTTATAAACAAACTCATTTTTTTTGTATTCATGTTTTTAACATGGCAAACACTATTGAAATTTATATTAATCTAAAACAAATGTAATATTGTATTTATGTCAAATAATTTCGAAAACTAAGAAAAGCAAATATAATAAAAAGCCTTATATCTGTGAAAAATATATTTATTTATTGATATCTCTATTACATAAATGTATAAAAACGTTAAATCACATGTTTAATCTGTTAATTTTTCAGCATAACCAGTGTTGACAGTTGTCAAAAATTTTACCCTAAAAACTAACAAAATCGGCCCTAATCCTTGCTTCCGCGGCAAAATTTTGCTTTATTCTAGGACAGAGAATAGGAATGAACCGATTGACACCAAAAAAAACGAAATTCCTTTTAAACACCTATTCTACACTTTAGCCTTAATGTTTAAATAATATGAAAATAGTTTCAACTTTCAGTAATTATTTAATTACTTTGAAATACCTTATAACTTAAACATATTGGGCCGAATTCATCACTCTTCTTTAAGCTAATGAAGCTCTCTAATTACCATGGAAACATCTTTTCTCTCTTTCTTATTTACAGATAGAAACATGCGTGTGTCTTTGTTTGTTATTTTTAGTGAAGCTTCATTAGCTTAGAGAAGAGTGCTGAATTCGGCCCAATTTTATTATTTACATTTTATTTAAATTAAGAAATTAAGACAAAACGGTAATTCTATTGAAGGCATGTTTGTTGTATAAATTGCCACGTAACTATTTATAGTACCTAACTTTATTTTTATATTTTTGTATAAAATCAAAGTAAGAAGCACATTGAAGTGGGATTTGAGCATGCCCAGTGATGCGCGCGAGTGTTGCGTATTTCCAATCAGAAAATCTCTACAAATTGCAAAATAATAATTATAGACAGCATATTATAATATATCATATCATATCTGTAAGAGAGGTATTGTAATCATGCTAAAATTTCGATAGTGAATTTTCAATGGATAAGAACGTTTTGAGGTCCCTAGAACACGATTTTGATAATTTCGCGATGATGTCTGTGTATCAGGATGGATGTTGAAGGTACGATAACTCAAATACCATTGAATAAAAAAATTTGAAATTTGGTATACAATATTCTGACACCCTAGATTAGATCTGATTAGATTTTGGTGTTGATCGTGCAACCGGAAGTGGTAGTTTCTTGAAGATCTGAAGAGTTTTTCTGGAATATCTTCAAAATTTATTAATTAATAGGAATTTTTTTAATAACATTGTATACTAAATGTTACTATCTAGAATATGTATTCAGAACGTTGTTTCTATTTAGCACCATTTTCCAATTACAAGAAGTTAAAAATTCTACAAATTTGTTACAATTTTGATTTATCAGCCTACCTATGGAAACAAAAAATAAAATATTTGAGTGTTAATGTCATATGAATTTTTGACTTTTTGGCAAATTGAAATGGAAAATATGAAATGTCATTTAGTATTTATAAGGTCATAATAAACTTTAATAATATTATAAAAACTACAATTCCCGAATTCCCTTCTAGTACAATGGTATATTTGTGAGTAAGTACTACATAATATATACTTATATTAGAAAAATAAAAATAGTAGAGTATGGCGAGAGGTTATGTGCTGGCCAAATCGGATTTTTGAATTCGGTTGGCATCATGTGAGGTTAGGAAAGGCTCATAAATTATGTCACAGTAGTTGAATATTGAGAGCACCAAACTGCTGGATAAAATCATTCTATTTTTACGAGACAGAATAAATCTATTCATGTAAAGATTTTTTAGGGCTAAGTAAGCTTTTTTAACTAAAAGGGACACATGTTCAGAAAAACTGAGTTTATGGTCAAGTAATAATCCTAAATTTTTACATGAATTAGAAATATTCACTTTAGCACCATTAATAAATATGTTGATGGCATTGTTTTGTAATAAAGATTTTCTAGTCGTATCATTACCAAGCAACAAGACAATCGATTTTGACTCGTTTAAATGGAGGCATTGATTAGGTATTTAGCTAAAGACTCTAAGTCTTTGTTCATATTATTGACAGCAATTTGTGTTTCATTAGGATTAAATGATAAATAAATTTGGGTGTCATCAGCATACATGTGGGTTCTGCAATAGAGGACACAATTGATAAGGTCAAAGACATAGATTGAAAATAAGAGAGCCCTGAGCTACACCCTTGGAAAGACACTCATGAGCAGATACTTTATCGTCTATCTTAACAACTTGGTGACGGTTCGATAGAAAGCTGCGGATAAATTATAGACTTGCATTGCTGAACCCTATGTTATGCAACTTGGCAAGGAGAAGCTCGTGGTTTAGAGTGTCAAACGCTTTACTGAAATCCAAGAGAGCTACCATTACCATACGTTTGTTATCAATATCAACAACTATGTCATCAATTATATGCAGTAAAGCTGTTGTGGTGCTATAGCCGCGCCTAAAACCAGACTGATATTGCGGAAGTATATTATGGGTTTACAAAAAACGCACAATTTGACGTAGGTCGTTGATAGTGGATGGATTTTTACATTTAGGAATAGGTGTAATTACAGCTTGTTTCCAACTATCAGGAACCGTATTTTGAAGAAGACATTCATTTACTATGTGCGTTAATTGCGAAACCATGTCGGGAAAAACGAGTTTTAGCATTCTTAGGTTAATATCATCGCTACCCGTAGAATTTGATTTTAGTGAATTGAATATTTTTAATATTTCATCCTCTGTAACCAGGGAAAAAGAAAATGAAATATTTTCCTCAAGAAGTCGGTGTGATTGATAGAATTGTAAGGTGTGATCGAGGGTGTGATCATCAGGTTCAGTAGTTGGAATGGAATTAAGGAAATGTGAATTTAATTTATTAACATCGCATAAGTTATTTGGAATTTTATTTTCAGTTATTGTACTGATGTTAATTTCCTTCATTACTTTCCAAATATTATTACCATTATAGGTGCTGACTTTAAATTCAAAATAAGCTTTTTTTTTTCTTCTAATCGCGTCAGTAGTTAGATTCCTCAACATTTTATAGTAGTCCCAATGGGCGGCAGATTTAGTGCGTTTAAACTGAGAATAAGCATTATTTCTGAATTTAATCATTATCTTAACAACCTCAGTAATCCATGGTGACGGGGGATGTCGTACTCTGTTTTCAAAGGTGCATATATATTGAATAGTGTCAAGATGACATTATTGAATATGAACAACTTTTCATCAATATTGCCGCAGGTATAAAAGTGATGCCAATCAAAGTTATTAAGATTATCCAGCAGTCTGACTGCATCAATATTTTTAAGATCTCTATACTGCTTATATACAGGCGGATTTTTAGTTTCATAGTCTAAATTAATGTTGCAAGACAATGACCTATGGTCGGTAACTTGGTGCATGTCCGTCACACGTACCCCCGAACAAATCTCCTTACAGGACGTAATCAACACATCTATCAGCGTCGTGTGGGTTCCGTAATTACTTGATGAAGATCAAATTCATTTAGTAATTCCGTGAAAATATGAACGGAATTGTTACTGGGAGATAACAAATTAATGTTAATATCACCAACACATATAATATGATCTGCTTCCGGGAATAGAGATGAAATTGAGGTTTCTAAGCAGTCGAAAAACTCAAGACATGAACCATTAGGAGCCCTGTATATTACACCGATTATTAATTTGGTTTTACCAAGAGCAACTTTTACCCAGCACTGTTCTAAATGGACGCTATTTACATTAATTTCTTTCATAATGTGTATTGAATTTGACAAGATAGATTTTATAAAAAAATCCCACACCACCGCCACGTCCTGTTTGTCTGTCGTTTCTAATTAAATCATATCCTTGAATGCAAAATTCATTACTGTTCGAATGTAACCAAGTTTCACTTAGAGCAAAAATATCAAAATCAGTAGTTACAATAATAATCTTTAAGTTCATTGAAATGTGTTACTAACGATCTAACATTCAAGTGACCAAAATTAATCATTTTATAATATGCGTAAAAATAAAATACTAGTTGATGTTAACAGAGTAAACAAAAATCAGCTGGAGTTAGAGGAAGGTCAATGAACTGATCTTTAGTAAAATATTAATCAGGTAAATACGCTGTACAAGTTAGGCAAGCGACAAAGGTCGAATTAATTAAGCTCAGCTGAGAAGCACAGATTAAACCAAGCAAACGAATATCAACGAAAAAGATAAACTTACAAAGCGACAGTAGTTGTTGCTGAACTCTCTTATGATCTAAACCAATTCGACTTTGCGTGACTTATGAATAAATATATTGCTTAGATTATATTCTATTTTGGATAAGTGACAAAAAATAATAATAGGGTTAGTTTAATTTTGAATTACTTATTCTAATTTTAGTATATGAATTAAAATAATTACAATTGCGGCACAAATATACATAATATGTAAACGATGTTTAAAGTTGTGAGTGCGAATATGAACTAAACTTTGCGATTAACATTGATAGCAAAAGCAAAAATTACTTGAATAAGGAGTTAGAAGAGTCAAGGTTACTTGAACTGGCTTAAGCGCACGAAAACACGTAATTACTTTAACTTAAGTAGTTTCTGAAACTCCTTCACGGTTGATATTTTGTGAACTTTATCGTTTATACTGATGCATATGATGCCATCTTGAGACCACGTGTTACGCAAACCGAATTTGTTCTTAGCATCATTAATTAGGTCGAGTCTAAATTTTGTGAGATCCTCTCTGATGTAACAAAGTAGATTTGTTAGTAATTTTCCGTAATCTAAATTATTGCTAAGTTGTGTTTTGTTAAGTTATTCACCTTTTGGCCACGCGCGGTTGTTACACGTGCCTTGCGTTTCAGCGAAATTATTGCGATCTTGCATTTAGTATTAGAATATACTTAGGAAATTAAGTGTGAGTAGTTAGTCAATGATCGAACGGGTAGTTAGTCAGTCATCAACCGATAGAGTAGTCAATCATTAACCGATCAAGAATGTAGTCATCAAGGAGCGATCGAGTTAGTTAGTAGAATGAACGAGTGAGAACTTCGTAAGTGTCTATCCTCACGAGAGATATAATTTGTTAATCGTTTTGTGTGTCAAATTATTTGTAATATTTATAATAATTTTACTTTTTATTATTCATAATAATAAATATATTTTGTTTCATTTCTTATTTTACTTATTAAACATTTCCAGCACGTCAACAATCGGATTGTTAAGATTCGAGAATCAGAAACAACCCGATTTGTTACACTGATAATTATTCCCGACTTTTTCAGTTTCTTCTTATTAGAGAAAACTGCCGCGCGATCGTTATAACGGCTAAATTTAACAATTATAGGTCTACACTTATCTTTAATGTGCTTCCCGATACGATGTGATCTGTCTATGGCTGTTGGTTCAAGGTGGACATTCAGTGATTCGCATAACTAAACCTACTATTAAAAATAAATTTAATGAACACTTAAATAGAATTACATTACTTTCAAATTAGAATTATTAAAAATTATGTTAAAATCAATATCTATATTAATTGGCATGAAAAATGTTATCTTAGAAAAATTTAATACATACAAAACTAACTGAATTCCATTACGTTGGCTTCCATTAAACATATCCAGTCAAGAAGCATCATCGATTCATTATTAACTGGGTATAATGTAATAAGGTAATATATAAAAAAATTACATAAAGTAGCGTAAGAAAAACCAAATTCACTTATTATAGTGTCAAGGCGAGAGGTTATGTGCTGACCACATCAGATTTTTTATTCTTCAACTATTAATTAAAATAAAAGATGTTTTAAATTAGGTTTTGATAAATAAAATTCACATGATAGATAATAGATATTTATACACCAATTGAGATACATTAATGTTTATTCAAGAGAAAAAAGCTATGGAGTTAAAAATAATTATATTGAATAAAATTACTTATCCACGCCAGTGGTATAATAGTCATATTATTTTCATCATTTGAGTGAGGTAATTAGTTATATTACCTCACTAGTGAAGTAATATGATGTGCTTTTGTCCTATTACCTCTCGCATATTTATAATATACTTGTCTAGCTATTTATTCCTTAAATATTCTTAGAATAAAGCAATTTTGAAATATTGTCCCATAATAAATAATTTATAAACGAATTATAAATAAATATCACGTATAAACTTACAAATTAAGAATTTGTTTGTATATAAAACTGACAGAATGTCCTGCTGTCAAACAAATTGTATGTACCCTGTTGCTTTGATTTTAAATCAAAATTATAAAAACTGATATCTCTATCAGTTGTAGCAAGTACAAATGTCCTTGCTATTTGTTAAGCTCGTAAAATGGAAGTCTTTTATTGGCAGAGATACAATGGTGTGTAACAAGTCAAAGACGTGTCAGATAAACTTAAAATGCTTAGAATAAATGTCAAAACAGTTTTTATTGAGGGTGCTGTAGGTATTGCGACCCCTTTTCAGTTACATTTAGAAAGTGAAGTATTTGGAATTTATTATAGTTAGCTTATTTTGGAAGCCTTGAAATTCTTCTAAGATTCGTTACAGATCTATTATATTGACTGCAGCTGCCTCGTCTAAAAAGTAAACTATTGTATTTGATCGGTTTTCTAAAGTAAGAGTAGGCTTATAAAATAAATAAATAAAAATAGAGATCATGTCACTCTGCAATCAAAAAACAGTTTTAAGATTTTTCATATGTTTAAATAAAAATAATGTCAAAAAATGTATAAATAAACAAACAAGAATAAAATCATTGAAAATCATAATGAATACTAATTACCTTATCAAATAATTATTCATTAGAAATAAAATAGTAGGACAACATCCTACATAAATTGGTCCTTCGAGCCAGGATAATTAATAAAAGGAATCTTCGGAAATTCGGCAAGAAGTAGGTACTTCATCATATCAATTATTAACAGTGAACACGGCAAAAATTCACTAATATATGGTCAACGGTAACTGGAAGCTGGCAGCATCCACAAATACTTCATGGTAGCAACACTTCATGGTAGCAGCAGGAATATACAATCAACAATGAATACAAAATTCATCATTGACGGATAATAATAATAATAATAATAATATAAATTTATTTCCATGACATTTGTTACATAATGTATAGAAAAAGTCGACAAAAAATACATAGTACATACATTGGTATTAAAATAAAATAAAATTTAATAAGAATAAAATTCCTCTAAGGTGTAAAAGCAATTACTCAAAAGAAACTCCTTAAGTTTATTTTTAAAGCTAGTCTTAGAAATACATTTATTTATATCTGAAGGTAACTGATTAAATAAACGAGGCCCTAAAGACTGCGGTGAATTTGTTCCGATTTTTAATTTATAACAGGGAGTTTGTAATTGATTCATTTGTCGTGTACATTTTTCGTGTTTGTCACTATTTTTCTTATAGAGATTTCCGTTACTGAAGACAAACAAGCATAATTCATAAATGTACAGACAAACGACTGGCATAATTCTAAGCTTTTTAAAATATTCACGACATGATTCGAAACGTGATAGCCCGATCATGCTTCTGATTATCCTCTTCTGACTCAAAAAAACATTGGTTATTAAACTGGAATTTCCCCAAAAGATTATAGCAAATCTCAAGAGTGATTCAATTTTTGCATGATAATACATCACCAGTTGTTCCATAGTTAATAATGGTTTTAAATGTCTAATCTGAAAACAACACGAACTCAGTTTAGTGATAAGTATTTCACAGTGATTCTTCCAATGAAGATGTTCTTCTATATTTGCTCCCAAAAATTTGGTACCAGAAATCCTATTTAAAGTAATATTGGCTGTAAGATTTATACTGACATCCATATTATTTGAATTTTGGTAATTATGAAATCTTAGGTAGTTGGTTTTAGAATCATTGAGAAATAATAGGTTTTCACTAAACCAATCCGACAGTTTTTGCATGTTTTCGTTGCATTTAAAATGAAGATTGGATGAGCATTTATCAGAGACAACAAGTGATGTATCATCCGCATAGAAAGTTGCAGATACACTGGAATCGTTGACAAAGAGAAGATTGAGGTCATTTATGTAAAGGATAAATAATATGGGAGCTATGACGCTGCCTTGTGGCACCCCGATGTTGGTAGTTAAGTAATCAGATTGTACTTTATTGCCTGTATTACCGCTAGAAAAATCGATTGAAACGTATTGGTTTCGGTCACGTAAAAATGATTCAATCCAGTCTAGTGGTGCACCACGTATACCATATTTCTCCAATTTACCTAGAAGTTTAGCATGGTTAACACAGTCGAAAGCCCTGCTGAGATCACAGAAGATTCCTACAGGGCTCTCGCCGTGCTCTAAACTGTTGACTACTTTCTCATAGAATTTAAAAATAGCACCAGTTATGGAACAGTCTTCCCTAAAACCAAATTGATTATTATTTATTATTTTCATGGTCGTTAAGAATGGATCTAATCTGCTAATATATGAATATTCAAATATTTTAGAGAAAACTGAAGATACTGCTACCGGTCTGTAATTTTCTACTGCGTCCTTTGCTCCTTTTTTATAGATAGGGGTAACTTTGACCGTTTTGAGTTTACTAGGAAATCGTCCCTGTGCCAAGGAAAGATTCAGTAGGAATGTGAGCGGTTTAACTACTGCATCAGCTACTGATTTTAATAAACTGCATGGGACTCCATCCGGCCCAGCAGAATTTTTGTTTTTGATTCTATATTTAATTATATTCATCATATCAGTTTCAATGAGAGGAATTAGAAATAAACTTGTAGGATTACTAGTAATATTGGATGAGAAATTAGTTGTACTTGCGCGTATTTGTCCTACGGTATTTAGTGGTGCATCCTTAAAGAATTGATTGAAGGACTCCGAAACCAAAGACGGATCATCTGTCTTCCTACCGTTTATTGTTAAGCTAATGTTTTGTGATTTGGGACTGTTAGCTGAATTTTCTTTAATTATGCTCCAGGTAGTTTTTGTTAAGTTATCCGAACACTCAAGCTTCCTTTGGTAAAACCTTCTCCTTGCATCTGCAACACTTTTTATATGTTTACGTTTTTGATCAGTATAAACAGGAGCAAGAACAGGATAAGTGTTTTTCAGGACAAACAGATTTTTTAATTTAATACTGGACTGTTTAATTTCATTAGTTACCCAACTTTTCCTAGCTTTGGCAGTACTTAGTTGAGATGGGAAAAAACATTAAAGTGATGCATGAATATGTCATGAAAATGATTAAAAGCTTCTTCAGTGTCATTACAATTGTAAACATCGGACCAGTTTTCCTTCTTAAGGGCCTCATAGAATTGGCTTATTTGGTTTTTAGAAAAAAATCGCTTATATTCTCTGCAATTAAAGGAGTTGCTGTTGAGCAGATGCTCGGACTTTACTAACACAGTAGAGTGGTCAGAAATAAAATTACTTTGTACCAATGATTTACAATTAAAATTTGAAAAAACATGATCAAGAGTATTGGTGCCTCTTGTAGGTAAATTAACAGTATTTATTAAATTATAGCTACATAAAATATCACATGAATATTTGTATTCATTCGTATCTCTTTTCGGGTCTATATTGAAATCACCTGCTAAAATTATTTTAATGTTTGATTTAAAAATTGTATCTAAGACAAGTATAATATGATTACAAAAGGTATTGAAATCTGATGTAGGTGTGGGAGATCTATAACAGACGAGAATGACTGTTGTCGTATTTGTGTTTGACTTCCATTCAACTCCGCATATTTCAAAGTGTTTTTCGATACAAAATTGGGAGAGGCTAATGGAATTTACCTTTAGATTTTTATTATACCAAATACCGACGCCGCCACCCTTGGATTCTGATCTACAGTAGCTGCTCCCCGGAATAAAGTTAGGAAAATGTATGTGGTTCACTGAATGCGAGCGTTGCCAGGTTTCTGTCAAACATAGGAAGTCCAGATTTTTATTACAATGTATAACGTCACACGTGATAACGTTAATCTTGTCCACTGTGAGGCACTGACAGTTTAATAAAGCTAAAAAGTTATTGTCTTTATCTGCAGCAACTTCAGCTGCTCCTGCGATTACGATGTCGTTTTCTTCTTTGCTGCATGCCGAAAAAACCTCGTCACATATGTCCCGTAGGGCCAAAGATGTCCTTGGTAGGCTTTTTCAGCATTTGACAGATCGATGGTCACTTTGAAGGATACATAGTGCTGTGGGAATTTCGAAGGAATGTCTATACATTCCACTTCTGGAAATTCAGTATTTAGCAGTTTTACTATATCCTGTGATGTGGTGCCAGGTTTCATCCTGGACACGAATAGAAATGCTTTCTTAGGAGCGGTTTGAAGATTTGAAACGCTTGTGGATGAACCTATTATAAAAGATTTTGTTCGTTTTCTCTTTACTATGTCCGTCCATTCCACATTCATTTTGCTGTCGTTTATGTTTATTTGTGCTTCAGTAGAATCCTCCGTATTTCTGTCCACCACATATGACTTTGTTGTGTCAAGTGAAGGTTTATTATTTACCGTTGTTAGGTTTGGCCCATTTGTCAATTTATTCTTCAATTTATTTGTCGAATTGTCAATATTTTCGATCGGTGACGTGGGGCTGGATGATTTATTTTTTATAATTACATTTTGCAGACGTTTGTTTTTGTCTTTGTTAATTTTGACAGGCATATTGTTTTGGTTATCAATTAACTCAGTCGATATCGTCGGTACGTTGTGTACACTCTTTGTTGATGAATGTTTACTGTTATTACCTATTTTTTTGTTAGATGGCGGTAGTTGCTGTGTAGAGATATTATTTAATATAACTTTATTTAAGATACTTAGTTGTTCCTTAAGGATATTTATAGTGTCCTTTTGATTCTGGATCAACACGTCTTTTTGTTTAAGCAACTGTTTAAGATGATCTAATTCCGTAGCACTTTCGACAGCAGAATTATTTTCTTTGCCATCACTGACACTCGAGAAGGACGTATCGAGGTCATTGTCACTATCCACATGAATTTCACAACAATTTATTGTGTTGTCATTTAAAATTTCTAATTTTAATATGTTCGCACAGCTTACGTGCGATACCGTACCACATTTTATACACGTTAACCCCTTTGATGCGGTTTTATGGCACCTTTTACACGTTTTATGTACTAGCTTTTCTACACTGTTTTTACCATCCGCCATCTTTCAATATGGATAGTGAGTGTATTTAAATTGCAGGTATATTAATCATTCGAATTTCATATATTATTCTTATAATAATTCTATTTGTGTCACTATAATATAATTTACTACCAAAATGACACCTAATCTTACAAAATTAAAAAATAAGAGAAAAGCTCTCAAAGATCAGCTAAGTAATTTTGAAAATTTCTTAAAAGAATTCACAGGGGATAAAGCAAATCAACTAGAAATTCGCATTGACAGATGTGAACAATTATGGCAACAATTTTGGGACTTACAAGATCAGATTGAGGAATTAGATTCATCTCAAATACAAAGAGATGAAGCTAAAGAATTTGAGGATACATATTTTGAGGTATTAGGTAATGCTAAACAAAAAATTAAAGAGATTCAATCTCAATCAATCTTAGAGTTAGAGTCTCCATCAATTGCAAATGTACATCCAAACAAAATTAATGTTAGGCTTCCAATAATGAAAATACCATCATTTCATGGTAGTTACAAAGAATGGCCTGAATTTTATGACACCTTTACTTCACTTATTCACAGAAATGTAGATTTATCTCCGATACAGAAGTTTTATTACTTAAAAAATGCATTAAAAGACACTGCATCTGATATTTTACATTCTCTTGAAGTGTCAGATGAGAATTATATTACTGCTTGGGCATTATTGCGTGAAAGATTTGAAAACAAAAGACTAATTGTTTTAAGTCACATTGACACTTTGTTTAATTTTCCATTTATCCAAAAGGAATGTTATAATTAGATGAAACAAGAAAAAGTATTAGAGCTCTTAGAACTTTAGGGCAGCCTGTTGATACATGGCATACACTACTTATTTACATTTTAGAAAGAAAATTAGATTTTGTAAGCAGAAAGGAATGGCAAAAGGAGCAGGAATTAGATAATTTTCCAGAAATTGAAGATTTTCTTAAGTTTTTGGCACGAAGATGTCAATTTTTGGAAAATTATGATACAAATAGAACATCAAATAAAGTAACACATTACGGCCAGGGTGATAATTTCAATAAATTTCGTGGATTTAAATCAACAACACCTCAAAAAGCATTTGCACTAACGAAACAAATTTGTGTAATTTGCAAGGAACCACATTTTTTGTTTCATTGTAAAATTTTTTTGGGGATGTCTATTCAAGCTAGACGAGAACATGTAAAATCAGCTAATTTATGTTGGAATTGCTTAAGGAGTGATCACAAGGTTTCAAATTGCAATTCCCAGTCTTGTAAAAAATGTGGTAAAAAACACAACACATTATTACATACAGACGAAAACATACAAGAAAAAATTAACATGTTTCATATAACAGGGGCTCCTCATAATACAAATAGCATACAACAATCACAAACAAAGACACAAAATGAGAATTCGGTTATTGTAGGTGTGGCTCACACAGTCAAACAATCAGAAGTATTGTTATCTACAGCGCAAGTGTTAATTAAAGATAGGTACGGAAACAATGTTGAATGTAGAGCGTTATTAGACTCAGGATCACAGTCTAATTTCATATCTACAAGTTTAAGCAAAAAATTAGCACTTCCATTACAAAACATAAATATTCCAGTTATAGGTATTAATGAAAACGTTTCAAACATTAAGGGCGTTTTAACTACAACTATTCATTCAAAATTAAATGGTTTTAGATTTAATTCTACTTTCCTGGTGTTAGAAAATATAACAAGCAATTTACCTTCAGTTTCATTAGATAAAATGTCATTAAATATACCAGATAATTTAAAATTGGCAGATAATAATTTCAATAAACCAGGGACTATTGACATTTTATTGGGGGCGAGTATATTCTGGGATCTTCTGTGCATAGGTCAGGTAAAATTAGGTCTTGGGTTACCTATTATGCAAAAAACAAAACTTGGTTGGGTCATATCAGGTCCGGTAATGTACAATAATCAAAAGACAAATTTCCATCACGATAATTCTCATTCTCATAATTTTCTTTCAACAACTCATATTCAGAAACAGCTAGAGAAATTTTGGAATATAGAAGAGAGCGATCGAATTCAACACATGTCAAATGAAGAAGCAAAATGCGAAGAGTTCTTCAATAATACCACAAGAAGGGATAAGGATGAACGATTTATTGTTAATTTACCAATCAAAGGAGATATTTCAGATCTAGGAGATTCTTTGAGCAAAGCTACAAAAAGATTTCAAGCAATAGAACGAAAAATGACAAAAAATGAAGACTACTGTAGGGAATACTGCAAATTCATGAAGAAATACAAGGATTTAGGACACATGACTAAAATAAACTCGGACAAAATAGGTAAAAATATAATCACTTATTATTTACCACATCATGGAGTGATAAAAGAAGATTCATCAACAACAAAGCTAAGAGTAGTGTTTGATGCTTCAGCAAAAACAGATACAAATATTTCTCTTAATGATATACTTATGATAGGGTCAAAAATTCAAGAAGATTTATTTTGTATTTTGCTAAGATTTAGAAAACATCAAATCGTAATAACAGCAGATGTTGCAAAGATGTATCGACAAACGCTAGTGAAAGAAGAACAAAGAGATCTTCAGAGAATATTGTGGCGGCCATCCCCTGATCAACCCATTCAACATTATAGACTGAACACTCTTACTTATGGTACAGCATCAGCTGCGTACTTAGCAGTAAAATGTTTAATTCAATTAGGCATAGATCATAGAATGTCTAATCCAGCAGCTAGTAAAGCGATAATTAAAGATTTTTATGTTGATGACTTAATAACAGGTGCAAACACAGTAGAGGAAGCAATACAACTGAAAATGGAAATAATACAAATACTTAATTCCGGCAGATTACCATTAAGAAAATGGCTTTCTAACAATTTAGAGGTTTTAGCACAAAATGAACAAACAGGTGATACTCCAGAACATTACTTATCGGTTGATAAGGAAATAAAAACACTAGGACTCATCTGGAATTCAGAAAAGGATCAATTACGGTATAAGGTAAACAATATACCACCAGAAGGAAAAAAAGTTACAAAAAGGATAATATTGTCGGTCATATCACAAATATTTGATCCATTGGGTTTGGTGGGTCCAACAGTTATACAGGCTAAACGAATACTACAGCAACTCTGGCAATTAAATATCAGCTGGGATGAAACTGTTCCTATGGAAATTCATACTTCATGGACAAAATTCTGCGCAGAAATTGGAGATATAAACAAGATAAGTATTCCAAGACACGTAATTTGCACAAAACCAAAATATATTCAAATTCACTGCTTTTCGGATGCTTCAGAATATGCTTATGGTTGTAGCATATACATCAGATCAACAGACAACCAAAATAATCATCAGGTAAGCTTACTTTGTGCTAAATCACGTATTTCTCCATTAAAAACGATATCTTTACCTCGGCTAGAGTTATGTGGAGCTTTACTTACTGCAAAACTATTTAGTACCTACAGTAAAAAACTCACTTGACTGTAATTTTGAATCTGTCTGGTTTTGGTGTGATTCAACAATTGTTTTATCTTGGCTGGCTGGACAACCATGTCAATGGAAAACATTCGTAGCTAATAGAACTTCAGAAATACAACGCTTGACAAAGGACGGTGTGTGGAATCATATTCAATCTGAAGACAACCCTGCTGATGTAATATCAAGAGGATGCAGCCCAAATCATCTAAACCAATGTAAATTATGGTGGAATGGTCCCCATTGGTTAATTTACAATCAAACCATTTGGCCAGAATCAAAGTACAATATCACTGAAATTCCAGAACAAAAAACCATCAAACAATCATTCATAATAACCAACTCTTTTCACATTTTCAATAAATTTTCATCTTTAAACAAATTAGTGCGCGTCATTTCATATTGCTATAGATTTAAGAACAACACACTACATAATTCAAACACAACAGGACCTTTAAACGTAAACGAACTACAACATTCTTTACAATCCTTAATTAAGTTAGCTCAATTGGAATGTTTCAGCAAAGAGATTAATTCAATACAAAAACGTAGACCAATATCAAATTCATCAAAATTAATCTCATTGAATCCATTCTTAGATAACACTGGCTTACTCAGGGTCGGGGGAAGACTTAGCAAGGCAAATATTGATTATGATCAACAGCATCAAATTATCTTAGATAAAGATCATATTTTAACTAAATTAATAATAATGCATGAACATTTAAAGAATTTACATTCAGGTCCTCAAACATTAATGTCTATTATTAAACTCAAATATTGGCCGATAGGTGGGCGTAACACAATACGCAAGGTATTGCGCACATGCATTACTTGTTTTAGACACAAACCTAAAGGGCAGGAATATTTGATGGGTGATTTACCTAAAAATCGGGTTATACCAACTCGTCCATTTACTAATTGCGGTTTGGATTACGCAGGTCCATTTGATGTGAAAGTGAGTAAAACAAGGGGTCATAAAATAACAAAGTCATATATGTGTATATTTATATGTTTTGCAACAAAGGCTTGTCATTTGGAGTTGGTAGGAGATCTTTGTACAGAAGGATTTCTAAATTGTTTTAAAAGATTTATATCTAGACGTGGTATACCTCAAAATGTATATTCTGATAATGCCACTAATTTTGTAGGTGCAAATAGATATTTAAAAGATTTACATTCATTCTTAAATAATAAAAAACATAAAGATAAGATCTTTGAAAGTTTGGCTCAACATGATATTAAATGGCATTTTATTCCTCCACGGTCTCCTCATTTCGGAGGGTTATGGGAGGCAGGTGTAAAAGCAGCTAAATATCATTTACATCGAGTATTAGGAAATTTAACGCTAACATTCGAAGAATTATATACTATAATGACACAAATAGAGGCATGCATAAATTCTCGGCCTATTACTCATATAACGGAAGATCCATCAGATTTAAATGCGCTCACTCCCAGTCATTTTTTGATGGGCACATCATTGTCATCGCTACCGGAAGAGGATTTAAAAGACGTCAACACAAATCGGCTATCGCGCTACAAACTTATCACGCAAGTTATCCAACATTTTTGGAATAGGTGGTCTAAAGAGTATTTATCATTACACCAAGAAAGAAGTAAATGGCGAACTCAAGGACAAAAACTCAATATTGGAGATCTGGTTATTGTAAAAGAAGACAATCTTCCACCATTTAAATGGCAATAAGCGCGTGTAGTTGAATTATTTGCAGGTGACGTAAACGTGCACCGTGTGGCTACAATAAGAACAAACAAGGGCATATTCAAACGAAGTTTAAAAAATCTTTGTATACTTCCTATGTATGATTAATTATTGTATAGAATTATTATTATAATTTAAAAACAATGTTTTTAAAGGAGGGCGGCATGATCGGTTTTCTAAAGTAAGAGTAGGCTTATAAAATAAATAAATAAAAATAGAGATCATGTCACTCTGCAATCAAAAAACAGTTTTAAGATTTTTCATATGTTTAAATAAAAATAATGTCAAAAAATGTATAAATAAACAAACAAGAATAAAATCATTGAAAATCATAATGAATACATTAATCAAATAATTATTCATTAGAAATAAAATAGTAGGACAACATCCTACAGTATTTTTGAAGACAAAGCAACCTATATTGGAGTCGACAATAAATTGCCATGAGTTAGGACTGACGTAAATGTAAGCGCGATTCCAAGAATCTACCCCTACAAAAAGAGAAAATGTCGCAAAGTTTTAAGCCAATAGGATGTCTAGTTAAACTCGCGTGTTACCGAGTGGGAGGTTCAAATCAGCAGCTAAAGTTATAAATTTGGAAATTTTCAATTATTCAGAGAGTCAACTTAGAGATTTCTAAAAGTCAATTTAAAGACGTCAAAGTTCACCTTCAGAGTCTTTACTTAGACGCCAGAACAACAGTTTGGTTTTAGTGAGTTTATATCAAGCTTCAACGACTAACACAAAAATATATTATTTTTGTATTAAAGTTGAATTTAATAAAAACCGGGAGCAACAGTGTACAGTAGTGTTTTACCGCTGAAAAGCAGAGATAGCCAGCCAAGACGTAAGTGTTTTATTTGTATTTTTGAGAACTAATTGTTTGTTGTTATTTGTTGTGGAAACGCAGAAAAGCGTATTTATAGTATTTTGTACGAAGGGTTTAAGTGTGTTTATTGGCTGAGTTAGAATCGAGATAGAGACGTTGAATGTCGTTTATAGTACTTATTGCAATTTTAAATTATTCAATATTTTGTCTTTGCAATTGTTGTTAAAACCAGTAACTCTTGTTCGTGTGTCGACTCCAGTAGATTTAAATACTTCCAGTTTATAAGTTCCCATTTTAATTAATTATTCATTATTGTATTGTTTATTTTAACTGTTCATTTATTTGTGTTATTCGTAAATGTGTGTTAGTTTTAGAATTAATAATTATATTTTTATATTTTGTTTTTTTTCCAAAGTTCACTACCACCTTTGTTCGGGTTTTTGCCAATAGTTATTATACAATTATTGGTTTTTCCTATGAACGCTTAAGGCGAATGTCGAAGGTGTCGTTTTCTTAAATTCATTTATTTTCAATAAACTCACTTTATAGTTAAATCTGTAATTTATATATTTCTCTAAAACCTGTCTCTGATCCATTCACCCTTGTGTAAGTATAAATTGTTAGTGACCCGCCATATATGTGTTGTGGAAACCGTTCGGCGACGTTATAGTGGAAGTCGTTCGCTAATGAAGTAATACTAATTTAGCATTACAATTTAGTTGAACACGAGTCTAATTCACACTTAGATTCAACCTTCTATACAATTGTTAAAATACATAATTTTTAAATTTCAAATCTGACGTTTAAACAAAAATATCAATTTTTATTATTTTTGAGCAGTCTTGGATAAAATTTTGTATATCACATGTGGGCTAAAGCATATTACAGCACTCATGTGATTACACGACTCGGTCTACGACCTCGTCGTGCAATTCTTCACATTCGAATGCTGTAATTATGCTCTTATCCCACTTGTAATATAAATAACTATTATCCACGCCAGTGATATAATAATCATATTGTTTTCATTATTTGAGTGAGATAATTAGTTATATTTCCTCACTAGTGAAGTAATATAATGTGCTTTTGTTATACCTATTACTTATCGCATTTATTCTACTTTACATGTCTACCTATTTATTCCTTAAATATTATTGGTATAAATCTGTTTTGAAATACTGTCCCATAATAAATAATTTATAAACGAATAATAATAAAATAGCACTAAACACTACTTCACTCAAATGCTGTTTGTCAGCAACAGACGCTATCGACAGGCGGGAAAAAAATCATGCATGCGCACGAAGGTTCAAGGTCGATTGTAGGTAATAATCACATAATCTTTCATTTAAAATAAAAAAATTTGTCTTAAATTAAATATTTATCGAAATATTTGAAAAAAGTACTACTTCCGGTTTGTTCTAACCGTATTTGAGTTATGCGACACACATACGTCCGTCCGTCCGTCCGTACGTACGTACATACGTACGTACAGACGTCACGACGAAACTAGTCATAATGGATTCAGAAAAGGTCTGCTACGTACCTGGTGGACGTTGTACCGCAAGTAGGGGGGGTACCACGGCTAAATGCTCAGCGAAGACGGCATGGGTCTTAAGGAGGTGCATTCACTAAATTTTAAGGGCGCCAGTTAGTCGCCATATAGTTCAACCCCCAAGGTTGACTAACAAACACTACGGGTACGAGGTAAACGTAAAATAAATTGCTAGCAGGTTAGGTTAACACAAAATCGTATATTGAGAATTTATTCAGAATAAATGTGAGTATAAATATCTTATAATATAATGTGAAGGGAGTCGAGTTAAATTTGCTTGAATTAAAATAAGGTTTATTTGCATTGATTCGACAAATGATGAATATAGTAAAGAAAAAATGATAGTTAACTGAGCACACAAAATTTACGTAACTAGATACGATCGGGGATCAGATCAAACGATGAAGTACTAAACAGAATTATCTAAATCGCGTAGCAGGTGCACAGGACAAGCTAACCAGGGCTTC
Source organism: Agonum fuliginosum (assembly GCA_947534325.1). Taxonomy (NCBI): domain Eukaryota; kingdom Metazoa; phylum Arthropoda; class Insecta; order Coleoptera; family Carabidae; genus Agonum; species Agonum fuliginosum. The sequence continues at coordinate 20,355,551 of OX384035.1, read as the reverse complement.
GCCAAACAGTAAAATATGACAGGCGCACAACAAAGTCACGGGGGGATTCCGTTGGTCGACCAAGGGCGTTCCGATGACGTACAGCGCTAAACAAGTGACATACGAGGGCCCTAAAAGCTTAAACCGACGTACCACGAGCTACGGAAAGGTTGCGTCAACAACACGCATTAAAACTGTGAAAATCGATTGATCGGATTTCACACGTGATCGGCTACGTTAAAACGAATACTAAGTACTCCGAGGTAAGGCTTATATACATTAAACTGATGAAAAATATTTCCCTTCAAATAACATGAAAAAAATAAATGAAACAGGTGGCTTATCTGTAGTCCTGAAGGCAGACAGTGGCGTGGGAGTGGCAAAATGGCGGCAGATCGAGTTTGGTCCTTGATGGTAGAAGGAAAATGGCGACTCAATCTGAATGCTCGTTCGTACGCTTCTCCAGCCCTCTCCGAACCTCAAACTCTCGTACTACCCAGGAAGACGTCCACAAAAGCCTCCGATACCGTTAATGCACTGAGCAATAACGAAAACCAAACGGACAGCCAAAACGGAAAATCAAAACGGAAAATAAAAAGCCTGAAAGAATCATCGTTAGCAATCCACATGTCTACTATGAAACTACCGGCAATAATAATGCATTAATTAATTTCAGCCAACCATTAAGCAACCATTGGCGAGAATAAACGACTTAAATTTTACCTTAGATGTTGTGTGGCTTAAAAGTGACAAAGGAGCGACTGGTGTGTAACGATCCGGGAAAATCCCGTGGAAATAAATTCCTAATAAAAATTGTAGCACAAATCCCCAAGTTTGGGTAGCTAAAGAGCTTCTTAAATCCAATAAATAAATAATTTCGAAAACCCAGAGCCAATAACTAACGGTTGCTAAATCAATTTTTTTCACACCTCAACGGTCGCTAAAGAACTGACTTAAGTCGTTTAATCAAGCCAAGGTTGCTAATAATTAGCTTTCATTTTAATTAATATCCATTAATTGGGGTGTCTCGTAGACCAGGGTTGCTTACGAGTTCATCTAGTGGCCTACCGGAAAGGGGCATACCATGAAGAAATAAAAATAGACCAAAAACTACGTTCGTTGTACAGAAAAATAAACTATGAAGAGTATTTAAAAAAAATTAGCTAAATATAGAGTTTGTGACAATAATTGTGTAATAATTTTAAATGTAAATATTTTGAAATAAAATAATAAAACAATGAATAAACTACGTGAAGCTAAACGAACGTACTCAAGAATTTATTAATTAATGAAGAGCTGTCAACGCCGATAAACAACAACGGGAAAGTTGAAGTAAAAATACAGAAATAAATGAATAAGATGAGATGTATGACAATTAAATAACAACAATGAGACGAACTACGCCACTTAAGGTAAGGTTTTAACTAAAGCATGACTCAGACTAATAATGTTGAAGTTTTAGGTGACAACATGACTAAAACGGTGCATATGAAAATGACAAAATGAAATTAACATGAATGCAAAAGGAAACTAAACCTAAAATTGAGCGTAACAGGTCAAAACGGATATTTCCATCAAAATCTGAAAACCGAAATTTTTCGCGATTACTCCGTACAAGGAAGTAAAAGAACGCTCTAATAAATTGTTGTCAAATTCGTAACCATGGATATAATAAATTCCAAGATTCACGTTAAAATAACTCACTGATACTAGATAATAGATACAACCATAACAACATCTTCCATAATAAGCAATTGACAGAAAAAATTGTTGTTTTGTTTTAACATCGCTTTCATCGATGATACGATTAAGCTTTGAATATAACGCGAATATATGCGATTTAAGCCCCTTGGATGTTCAAAGTGACGTAGCAACATCTTCGATATTATAAATCGCATAATATTCTAGTTATATTAATAGCTACTTGTTTACTGTGGAAAGGTATATACTTTTTTTTACTTTAGGGTAATGCAGCTGCCTAACATGTCATTTGATAACGGTACATATACTGTTCTCCCAAGATCGAATCTGTTCCAAAGGAAACAACTTAATAAACTGACAAAAATGAGTAATGGCAGCTCTATGGTAAAAATCGACACGATGTCACATCAGGTTACTACTAAGAGGAAATCATTAATTGGGACAACTTCTTTTGCTCTTTGTTTAGTGATCTACCACGTCGCCACCATAGTGATCTATGTGTATGGATAAGTGGGTATTATTAAAAATAAAAATGATGGAAATTGTATACAACAATGTGAATGTTTACCTAAAAATTTATTCTGTAACTTTTAGTGTTAGGATTTTGTTTGTTTTGTTTTAAAATTTAAGCATTGTTGTTTTGTATCTATTGAAAAAAGTTGAAGTTGTAATTGTCAAAGAAAAATATAACAAGAATAAAAATTTATGAGAGTAAATCATTATAAAAATAAATAATCTCAATACAAAAAGAAAATAAAATACAGTCCACTTCCTGAAGAAACATTTTGGTCCAATCGAGCCAGATATTTTGAAGAATAATTGAAGATAGAAAATTGACGTCAAAGCATCCACATGGAAGAATAATTAAGGGTGAGCGGAGTGAGTTCTTAATTATCATTGTTATTTAACATTTGACTCAATTTGTATATTGTTAGATAATTTTATTCTCATAATTCATAATTATTGAGCCCCGACCTGTCAATTCAGAATAAGTATTATATTTTGTGTTAAGTATTAACTTAAAACGTAGACGTGGGGCAGTTAAGGCAAAGTTAACGGCATTTACAAAGTTGAATCTATTAAATCCAAAATAGCAAATGCAGAGGAACTTACAGATATGGATTTAATTTCGTTAAATGACAGAATTACGCGAGCAGAAAACTTTATGCATGAATACGATGAGATTCAAATTGATATTGAATTATTAGCTACAGATTTAGATTTAGACGCAGAATATAAAGAACGCGATGACTTTGAAAAACATTTTTATGATGAATTATCGAAAGCAAAAGTTCTAGTTAAATCTCAGTCTGTAGAACAAGAAGCATCCGTATCTCCAGTCGCTTCGAGTACAGGTAGCTTAGGTCGTCCTCACCAGTTAAATAATATAAAATTACCTACAATTCAATTAGTTAAGGCGGAACTTCAAGGGTCTAGAAATAGTGGTATCACATATTCGGAATTCTGGGCTTATTTTTAAAGATATTTAAATTTTTTTGAAGTACTGTAAAGATAAAGGATGGTTCTAAACCCGTCTTGGATCTTGGATATAAAAGGGAGGGTGGAGTAAAAACTCCACATGCACTTAGGCCGCTCATTGTACATCCTCCGGGTAGCACAGCTCCTTGCTACAGATCCTGAAGCCATTCCACACTCAGGAAGAAAGCCAACAGGTCAGCAGCGGGAGTTGTGCTTAGGGTGGCCATGTCCGGCCAGAATTCCCCTAGCATGGATCCTCTTTTTGAAGACAAAGCAGGACATTCACATAGAATGTGCTCCACAGTTTCATCTTCTTCTTCGCAGCCTCTACATAAAGGACTGTTGACGATTTTCATGCGGTGCATGTGTTTGTTTAAACGACTGTGTCCCGTCAAAATGCCGACAAGAAGTTGAAGGTTATTTCAGGAGAGTCGAGTGAGATAGTTTGCCAGTTTAATAGTTGGCCTTGCATTTAGTTTCTTTGCATGTCTGCATTGAGGTGTGGTAGTCCAGTGGACTGAAAATTTTTCAAAGCTAAAGTTTTTGACAAAGTCATGAAGAGTTGAAGTTGCCAACGGAAGTATTGGTTCCGGGCCGCAAGGCAGGGAAGACGAGCCTTGCCTAGCAAGTTCATCAGCCTTAGCGTTACCTTCATTACCGCTATGCCCTTTAACCCAAGTGAGTTCTACGGCATTGTTCTTGGATATGACGGACAGTGCTTGTTGACATAGCTCGACAAGCTTTGACGTGACTTTGCAGCCATTGAGAGCTTGAAGAGTTGCCTTGCTGTCTTTTGTTATCCTAATTGACTTGCTTTGAACCTGAAGTTCATTCAAAAGTATTGCGCTCTGCATAATCCCCATAATCTCAGCCTGGAAGACAGTGGTGTGGACACCAAGGGGTATGCTAACGTTGTTCAGTTCTTCGGAGAAGATTCCCGAGCCTGAGCCTGTGGACGTTTTGGAGCCATCTGTAAAGATGAAGATGTCAGGTCTGGAGGCTCCCTGACCATCTAGTATAACACGATAGGCTTTATCGAAGTTAAATTTGGGAGGTATGCAGTCCGCATTCATCTGCAAAGGAGGAGCAGAACGAAATGCTTCTTGCAATATAGAGCTGTGTTTGCAGCTTACTCCTGATTTTGGTAGGAAACCTGAATGTGAGAGGCGTAGAGCAGTCTTTAGTGCTACCTCCTCTATATAAAGATTAAGAGGAGTGAGACACAGAAGGACTTCCATAGCAGCTGTCGGTGTAGTGCGCATTGCACTAGTAATTGCTAAACATGCCAGTCTCTGTACATGTTGCCAGAAGGCAATGCAGGCTTTTTCAACTTTTTGGTTTAGATGTTTAGACCAGCCAAATTAGAAAAGACAAGACATACCTTTGTACACTATTATGACCTAACACAACTTTATACGCAGTATGACGATTTAAACATGCAATACAACAAAATTAACCAAACCAGCTCTAACAATACCAATTATAATAACGAATTAAGTAATTATAATAAGATAATTAAATTTATTCAATTAAGCATAAATGACAAAATTAATAACATCAAAATACATTCGAGTAATAACAGGAATAAAAGAGGACTAATTGACGGCTTAGGTACAATATTCAAATCAATCACTGGTAACTTAGATGCAGAAGATGGAAAAAGATTTAACGAAATATTAGAACATTTGCAAAGAAATGACCAAAATTTACAAAATCAAATAAACATGGCGTATAGTGTAAATCAACAAATTATACAAAAGTTTAATGGTACGATTCACGACATACAACATAACGAATTAGTATTAAAATAAAAAATTGAGTACTTATACAATTTAATAAAAGACAAAATCAAACTAGACGTTTGGCTGATCAAAGACCTTTATAATCAACTAATAATATTGTACAACGTCATATTAAACATATTTCAAGATATCGAAAACTCTATAACCTTTTGCAAATTAAGAACAATGCATCCAAGTATTATCAAACCAGAAGATTTATTTTTGGAATTACAAAAAATATCAAAATATTACAAAAATGAACTACCTTTTGAATTAACATATGCAAATATCTTGGATTTTGAATCAATAGTAACAATTAACTGTAAAATACTACCTACAGCAATAAATTATTTTATATCACTCCCAATAAATTTCGAAAAGAAATACGAACTTTACTATTTACACTCAATACCTACAAAACTAGAATCAGAGTTCGTAACAATCATTCCCGATGTAAAATATTTGTTAAAATCTGGAAATAACGAAATTAAGCCTCTACACGACATTTGTACCCGAAGTAAAATGTATCAGTGCCAGAACAACTTCGATGTTCATTACAACCCTGCATGCGAACGTCATATTCTCAGTGCCAATATACAAAACTGAACAATAAGCGAAACCACATCGAGATCATCCCCGAAATAAACAAATATCTAGCAGTATTCCCTGAAGAAGAAAAACTGAAGATAAAGTGTCATCAAAGTGCACAAGTGAAAGTGTTACGTGGTGTTTACCTTATCAGTGAAAACGGTTGTGAAATATTCTTCAAAAATCAAAAATTAATCTACAAAGATAAATCAATTGGAAAACCAGTATTATTTGAAAAATTTAGATTTGAATTAAATACAAATCAAACAACAAATTTAACAATAAATCTAAAAACAATAAACCTAGAAGATATACCCATCAACCCCCTGTTACAGTTTAATTTATTTTTAAGTACATTTCGGGTTATTTTGTTAAATTCATAATTCAGAGTATTTTTTTTTTTTCTTTATAATCGAATTTACTTATAGAAGTTAGGATATAGTGTTACGGTTTAAATTATTATTTAGTTCAGTTCATAATTTCATGAGGTTTATATTTATTTAAGTTAGGACATAGGTAATTATTATAATTATAAAATTTAAACAATTTCCTGGAGTTTTATGCATCCCGCTGCCCTCGGACGTAGAAACAGTTGGTTTAACCCCTTTAGTTACTGTGTACTTTTGTAACGAAGCATCAGGTGTCGCCATCCAAGTAGTTTAATAATTTTGCAAGGTCATATTAAAATTTAAATTTAATTATTCATTCTTGGTTGTGAGCTCGAAAGAATAGCACTATTTAAATTGCAAGTCGTTGAGTTAGAGTTTTGGGTTGGCCGTTATTTTGTGCCTGTGCAATTGCAACATATTATAGTTGGATTTGAGTGCTATACTTATGAAAATAAGATTACGGAAGTTGTAATTTTTAACAATTTGATTGGATTTAAAGAGCCACACTTTGAAAATTCTTCAAGCCACACTACAACTTAGGTATCTATAATTTTAATTAATCAGTATCTTTATTGCTTTTTTTTGTTGTTGTCAATTTTAACTTTAAATAATTTTGCTAACGTTTATTTTGACCTAATTAATTCTGTTTAAATGCATACTGACCATTAGTCAGTGGCGTACCTGTGGTTTTTGTCGATGCTCAATTGCAAATGTATTTCAGGCTTTTATTATTTGGTAATAAGGGGCGCATGGTTACGTTTTACCTGACGCTACCTTTACTGGGAAGAACAAGAATTTGCCGAGAGGTTAACCGAGTTCCTGTAGAGGATATTTTAATATTGGATTGATGATTTTGGGCCGCTATTCCGCCATTTTGTTGCGCCGCTGATTTGTATGACGAGCCGTAGTAGACGCAGCACTGAAGGAAACCACTCGTAACTCCAGGAAACTTGTTGAAAATTGCAGATAAGATTGTCTTACTATTTTATTTCACTTTTGGACAAAACCTAAATTTATTCTTGGTCAACCAAATTTTAGTTCGTTAATTTATTGTCAATTTTTCTAACCACATTTATTTAGTTCAATTTCGTAATTCTATGCTTAATTGGTGTTACATTATTTGATGTTGTTAGGTTTGATCACACTTATTTAATTTCTGTTTTAATATTATATTTGTATGGTATTTCCGCGTATTGTCTAGTAGGCAGCGTGGTTCAGTCACTAGGGCGAACTGTGCTATAGTTCTTTAGTTTTCAATTGCACGATTGTGCCGCACGCCAACGCGAACGCTGGTCGACCAACGGTCTACGTAGGGCTTTTTAGTATTTTTCAAACGTTTGAATTTAACGATATTTCGTCCTTCAAACTGCTTCCCGCCGATAGACTTTACACTACGCGACGTTTTGATATTAAATTTAATTTATTATTTATTACTACGGGTGTTGATCCGACTTTAAGGTTGTATCTTAAATACATAATTGTTATAATTATTATTCTTGAAAACCACGATATTACATTATTATACTATGTTCTTAATGATTAATTATTACTATTAATTCTTTTTACATTATAATTATTATTCTTGAACATCACTATATTACATTATCTTATTATTTGCTGAATTATTTTTACATTAATAAACTTAGTTTATATTTTCAAATTATCTGGTAATATTTTGAGCTTCCAAGTTTTGGCCATTTCAGGTATTTACTGTGTCGGTCTAGATAAATATTTTGAGTATTCTGTTAACTGTTGAACCTGGGCGCTGATCGACTGGCGCCCATAATTAAAAATAAATTAAATTCAAAGCGATTTAAAAACATTGTGAGAGAAGATACGATCCACTCCCGTCTCCATTGAGCTCGCTGAGGTTCAACTGCTGCTTGCGCAGGATCGCTCGCTGGAGCGTAGCACCCCTAACACCTATTAGTAACGATCAAAATAACTTTCACATTCCTAGCATCTGGACACTAATACTTTATATTGGACTTTTAATTATAATTATTTGTATAGCATTTAAACGAATTAGGAATCTATACACTCAACGTAGAATTTCAACCCTACCGCCACAACATGATGATATCCGCCTACCTGAAGGGGCTCCATTCTGAGAAGGGAGGAGTTATATTATTGAAAAAATGCAACATAGATAAAATTATGCTGTGTCGCATGTTTCTGCCCGTGAGAAACATGCTCTGCTGTAACTAGATTCCTAAATCTCGTAGATAATAAGTTTTCTTGTAAATTAGAATAGATAGAATAAGTTAGTCAGTAGTTAAGCTTTGTAGAAGCAACATATCTTGTAGTTGACAAATAAAATTCTTTTTTAAAAAGTAATTTTATAAAGATCGATCGTTAATTTATATATATATATATATATATATATATATATATATATATATATATATATATATATATATATATATATATATATATATATATATATATATATATATATATATATAAACAATTGATATTTTTATTAAAACTTTAAGACGGGTTTAGAACCATCCTTTATCTTTACAGTACTTCAAAAAAATTTAAAATATCTTTAAAAATAAGCCCAGAATTCCGAATAAATGACACATATATTTTGACGAAAATCTGCATCTGTTGTTCAATACAAGACATACTTTCCTTCTACTCCGATTACCCAGGCTAAGAAATTTTGTAGTGAACGGCACGTCGCTGCGTAGAACATATGGTATAGGTTTCGAATGCGGAAAAATTTGATGTTCCGCCTTAAATTTAATGGATCTTTTCATAATTGGTTAGAGTTTCGCGATACATACGAGTCTTTAATTCATAATAATAACGATATAAGCGAAATTCAAAAGTTTCACTATCTTAGAGCCTCGTTAGAAGGAATCGCAGCAGAGGTAATTAAATCAATTGAATTTTCAGCAAAAAATTATGTTATTGCTTGGGACATGTTGAAACAACGTTTTGATAATACTAAACTGTTAATTCACAATCACATTAAAGCATTGTTGAATTTAGAAATGATTCAAAAGGAATCATCAATTAAAATTCGGAAGTTAATTGATGACGTATCAAAAAACTTAAGAGTCTTAGAACAATTAGGTCAACCAGTACAATATTGGGATACATTAATAGTACATATAATTGCATCAAAGTTAGATAATACTATTAGAGAATGGGAGCAATATAAATATGATAATGACATTCCAACACTTAATAATTTAAAATCGTTCTTAAAATCTAAAGCAGACTTGGTTGAGACATTAGAGTGTAAAAATTTAGATAAACGATACAATCGGCAAATACCTAATAATACTAAATCATTCTTTGTTAATAATCCGAACTGTGCGAATTGTAAAAAGGAACATTACGTTACAATTTGTCCAGAATTTATAAAACTTACGCCCGAAGAAAGACAATCGCGAATAAAAGAGCTAAAATTATGTTTAAATTGTTTAAAAAGAGGCCATTTTAGTAAAGTGTGTAGATCCAAACTGTGTAAAATTTGTAACAGGAAGCACCATTCATTGTTGCATATTGAAAGTAAAAAGGTTGATGAAAATATGACAGACAATAATAAAGGCGAAGAAACATGTGTCGTAGCATCTTGCAATTCATTTAATTGTAAAGACAAAACAGTTTTGTTATCCACAGTATTGGTACATGTAAGAGATAATAATAATACAGTTTGGACCGCACGAGCTCTGTTAGATTCCGGTTCTCAGAGTAGTTTTATCACAGATGAATTATGTTTCCGGTTAAAATTAACAAAAATGAACATTAACTTAGCAGTTTCCGGAATTAATAATACAAACTTAAATATTAAATACAAGTTTGAGACGAGAATTGAATCCTTTCATACACAATTTAATTCAAGGCTTAAGTTTCTTGTTGTTCCAAATATATCAAATAATTTGCCAAAAAGTGAAGTAAATCTCAGTCAATTAAATTTACCAAAAAATATTCAACTAGCGGATCCATCATTTTGTAAACCGGGTAAAATTGATATGCTTCTAGGGGCAGATATATTTTGGAGATTATTATGCAATGGGAAAAGGTATTTAGGTAAAGGTAAACCTGTATTACAAAACACTAAATTCGGTTGGATTGTGACAGGGCCAGTAAGGGTGGGCGCACACTTATCTAGCAAAACTGCTTTAGGCAGAAACGTTTTTGCTTAAAGCAGAATCGTTTCTGTTAAAACCTTAAACATTTTTGTTTTGTGAAAAATCATTTTGCTTAAAAACTTTTTCGTTTTGTATTGCAACATTTTTGTTGTCCTACGAAACAGAAACGTTTTTGCTTTTTCCGAAATCGAAATTTCATAGCTGAAAAACAGCACAAAAAACACAAATCAATCACAATGACGGAAGAAGATGATATGGTAGTGTTATGGCATTGGATGGAAATTTCAAGTTCTGAAAACCAAGTTAAACGTTTATGGATGCATCCGTTAAATGAAAAACGAAGTAAAGAAAATACTTTGCAGAGCTTCATTGATGAGCTACGGGTTGATGAAAACAAATTTAGACATTTCACATTCGATTATGTGCTTAATATTATAAGGGACAAAATAACAAAATGTGATTCAAGGTTTCGAAAAAGTATTCCACCAAATCAAAGATTGTTTGTTAAGTATAATCATCTTATCTATTATAAAAGACATATGTGTAATCAATTTAGAACTAAAATTAAAAAATATAACAATTCTAAACAAAAACATTCAATTTTATAATATAAATATACTGAATTTATCTTAATTATTACTATTACACAAGTAAGATGAGATGAGTGTTTGTTTGGAACCCAAAAATATAATGTCCTTCTGGATTCAAAGAGACATGCGAAGACGCTGGTGAATTGAGATTACTATATTTTGATATTATAACTTGTTCATTTTCCTAGTCATCCAGGCAGTTGTTTAGTAAAGAAAGCACTTTTAATTTAAAATCACGTTGACGTGATTAATTATTTAATTAATTTCCATGATTAAGGTAGAAAAAGAACCAATAACTCTTATTACTACTACCAAAAGTCACAACTAATTTTGCGCATCCAAATGTTTTGCCTTCGAACAATGGTCAGTGCTTGTGTGACGAGCATGCCCAGTTCCAGCAAATTTGCTGCATTGTGCGGTACAGCGTTTTTGCTTTTTGCTTAATTCTGTTTAAATTTGTTTAAACATGCTTTAGAGCGTTTTTGTTTTTTCGCTCAATCTTGCTTCAATTTGCTTAAATATGTTGTACAGCGCTTTTGTAATCGTGCTAGATATGTGTGCGGTATCCCTATCTTAAATAATAGAAAAACATGTTTAAGCATGTTTAGGCAAAAACGTTTCTGCTTAAAGCAGTTTTGCTAAATAAGTGTGCGCCCACCCTAACGGAACAATGTACCGAGTTGATAAATTGTAACTTTATTCAAGATGATATTCAACCTAATTTAATTAGATTTTGGGAAATCGAAGAAGTCGCAGTTAAAAATTGTTTATCGACAGACGATCAATATTGTGAAAAATACTATGTCGAAACTACTAGCCGCGATGAAAATGGGAGATATGTAGTATCGTTTCCGCTGTCTGAGTCCTTAGATAAACTTGGTGATTCATATGAACAGGCAAAAAGGCGTTTTCTTTCGTTAGAAAGAAAACTCCAAAACAATTCTAAATTGAAAGATAGGTACGTTGCATTTATAAATGAATATAAAAAATTAGGGCACATGAGTCTCGTAGATCCCAATGATAACGCGAATCACGTATATTATATGCCTCATCATGGAGTTATAAGGGAAGATAGTAGCACTACTAAACTTCGCGTTGTTTTTGACGCGTCTGCACCAACGTCGTCAGGTTATTCTTTCAATAATTTGCAATTTTCAGGGCCAACGATTCAAAATGACATTTTTTCTATATTATTACGTTTCAGAAAATATGTGGTAGTAGTTGCGGCCAATATTGAGAAAATGTATCGGCAAGTACTGATTAAAGAAAATGAACGATCTTTGCAAAGAATACTTTGGAGGGAAGATGTGTCTAAACCTATGAATATTTTTAATTTAAATACTGTAACGTATGGTACAACTGCAGCTCCTTTCTTGGCCATTCGAAGTTTAGTACAAGTAGCAAAAAAATGAGAATGAACAATTATTTCCTAAAGCATCTCAAATTATTAAAAATGATTTTTATGTTGATGACATGCTTACAGGTTTTGATACACTAGATGAGGCCGATTTAATTTGCAAAGATGTTATAAATATTCTTCAAAGTGGTGGTTTTCCATTACGGAAATTCTATTCGAACAAATCAAATGTTCTAAACTATGTAAAAGACGATCAAGTTAGTAATATGTTTGTGAATTTCGCCAATAATGAAAACGCAAAAACTTTAGGTATTATTTGGTGCCCGGTTCAAGATGAATTGAAATATAATGTTTCTAATATTAATGTAATTCCTAAAGTGGTGTCAAAGAGATTAATTTTGTCTGTAGTTTCACAAATTTTTGACCCTCTTGGTTTAGTAGGACCATGTATCATTATTGTAAAAATTTTATTGCAAAAGTTATGGCTGGAAAAATTAGGTTGGGATGATATGATTCCAAATAGTCTGCAATCGGAATGGCTGAAATTTAACGAGACATTGCCATGTTTAAATAATTTAAAAATTAAAAGATTAGTGATCGGTGAACAACCTGTTAAAGTTGATATCCATGGTTTTGCTGATGCTTCGTTGCAAGCATACGGAGCATTAATAATATAAATAATAAATTTATTTCTGTTAGACACATTACATGTATAGAAATAGTCAAAAAATAAGTAGGTACAAGTACATATGAGATTTAAAAATTATACATTAAAGAATTCATCTAGTGCATAAAAATTGTGATTTACAAGAAAATATTTTAGTTTCTTTTTGAAAACATTTACACTAGCTGCCTGTTTAATCTCACAAGGCAGGTTATTAAAGATTTCCAAGCCAACCCTGTCAGGAGCTGCTTTTGCTACATTTGTCCTAGAATAAGGAATGCTAAAATTAGTTTTATTTCTAGTATCATAATTGTGTTTTTCTGAGTTGATAATAAATGTATCTTTATGCTGGAAAATAAAAAGACAAACATCAAGTATATAAATATCAGTCAAAGTTAATATTTGATATTTGTTGAAAATTGGTCTGCAAGAGGTTTTGGATATGACGCCCGCCAAGCAGCGAACAATTCTTTTCTGGCATGTAAAGACCTTTTTGGCAGCTGAAGACTGGCCCCACAATCTGATACCATAACGAAGTCGCGAAACTATATGCGCATGGTAAAAAGTAAGCAGTTGGTTGATGTTTAGGTACTGCTTGAGATGACGCAATTGGTAGCAGGCTGAGTTTAGCTTATGCATTAAGCTCTCGCAATTTAATTTCCAATTTAAGTCGTCGGTTATATGCATGCCTAGAAATTTAGTAGATTTAACATTCTGAACTCTGTTATCTCCAAAAGTAATTGATATGTCGTTATTGAATTTATTATAATTTAAGTGAAAGTATAGAATGTTTGTCTTACTTTCATTAAGATATAGTTGATTCAATGCAAACCACGAATTAAGAGATTCTATATTTGAGTTGCATTTCTCCAGAAGATTGAGCTCGTTTTTGTGCGATAACGCTAGTGTAGTATCATCAGCATATAGTACTGATGTACAATCACTAGAAAGAACTAAAGGCAAGTCATTAAGGTATATAATGAATAAAATAGGTGCAAGAACTGTGCCTTGAGGTAGTCCTATATTGGTGGTTAAAGGATAAGAGACAAATTCCCGCATTCTCGAGAATTCATCCTGATTTTGTATAGACACATATTGCTGTCTATTCTGTAAAAAACTGGATATCCATTTACCCCACGTACTCCTAATCTTTCTAGTTTCATAAATAGTCTAGTGTGATCCACACAGTCAAAGACCTTGCTGAGATCGCAGAAAATGCCAATTGATCTTTCACCGCTTTCTAGGGAAGAAATAAGTTTGTGGAAAAACGCTTGTATTGCATCGATCGTAGAACTATTGGGTCGAAAGCCAAATTGGTTGACGGATATAACCTTATATTTATTTAAGAAACTTTCTAATCTGTCTAAAAAGCAGTATTCAAGGATCTTTGACAGTCCAGAAGTGAGGGCAACAGGTCTATAATTATCTAATGAGGTTTTATCACCCTTTTTATGAATAGGTATTATTTTGCTAATTTTTAATTTATCCGGAAAATTTCCATTTTCGAAGGATAAATTAATTAGGTGGGTCAGCGGAACTACAATTAGATGTGCTACTGTTTTAAAAATGAAACTAGGAACACCATCCGGTCCCGAAGACATTTTGTTTTTAATTTTATTATTAATAATATTCCATACTTCATTTTCGCAAAAAGGGTGCAGAAACAAACTATAAGAACTGTTTTGGATATTACTACGATCATCAGGGATAGAATCAGTGTGTGGTATTTGACTAAGAATATTCATCGGTGCATCTCTAAAAAAATGATTAAATTGATTGGAGATTACATGAGGGTCATTCGTTAGACAGTTATTGTACGATATTTCAATGTTATTTAATACCTTGGCTTTAGATTTCGAGTTGATTACACTCCAGGTGCTTTTGGAGATGTTGTCAGAAGACAAAATTTTTGACTGGTAAAATTGTTTTTTAGTGGAGGACACCAGCATAGCGTGTTCTCGCTTGACGGTTTTGTAGGCGACCGCTAGGTTAGTATCGAGTTTTGATAAAAAGAACAAATCTTTCAAATTGTGACTTGATTGAATAATCTCTGCGTTAACCCAATGTTTGTCTTTTTCTTTATCCAGATAAACCTTCTGTAAAGGAAATTTTTTATTAAAGTAGTGCATAAACAAATCAGAAAAACAATTAAAAGCTTCATCTGTTGATGCTATGTTAAGTACATCATACCAAGTTTCATTTTTTAGTTCCATATAAAAAATTTTAACTTTTTGATCGTCGTAACTTCTCCTGAACACAGTTGGCCTGGCAGTTTTTATTGTATTTAAGTTACTACTTACTAGCAAACAGTTGTGGTCAGAAATTATATTTTTATATACATCACATATACTGTCTTTAAAATTAGTAAAACAGTGGTCAATTGTGAAACGTCCTCTAGTGGGCGAGCATACTATATTGGTTAAATTATAAGAATATAGTGATTGACTTAGTTCATTAAAAGAGTTGCTGTCTCTTATAGGGTCTAAATTAATATCACCACATATTATCACATGATAGTTTGGTTTATACAATTTTTCAAGTACAGTTGCAATATTATCGTGGAAAATATTATGATCTGCGCAAGGTGATCTATAAAGTGCAATGATTAGGATAGAAACGTTGGCAGATGGTTTCCAAAGCGTGGCACAAGCTTCAAAAGATTTTTCTACACTGAAATTTGAAATATCTAACGGTACAGTGTTGTTAAAGACGCTCTTGTGACACCATATACCAACGCCTCCGCACTTGTATTGAGTCCTACAAAAATTTGAAGATAGTTTAAAATTGTCAAAACAATTTAGATTTACATTCAATTCGTTGAGCCAAGTTTTATTTAGGCACAAAAATTTTAGCTTTTCAAACTTAGTTAAAAGTTCTGTACTGATTAAATTTACCTTTTCATTGGTAAGCGCCTGACAATTTAATATAAGAATATCATAGAGTTTGTTGGAGCTGTAAACTAGCTGCGGTTTAGGTTTCGCTACACATTTTTCATCCTGAGGCCACGTGGATGGAAAAACCTGTTGATGAGAGTTCCGGTAGGCCATGTTGATGGGTCCATCGCTTTGGCCTTGTCTACCGCTTTGACTGTCACCTTAAACGAAGAGTATATGGTGGGGTTTTTGGAAGACAGTTTTTTGCAAGAGACTTCTGGAAAGCTGGCAGAAAGATAGTTCCTCACGTCTTCTTCAGACGTGTCTGGATGTAGGTTGAAGACATGGAGATGTGCCGGAAGACATTCAGCTGCTTTTAAGAGTGTGGAGTCGCCTGCGGGAAGACTCCCCACAACTGGCTGAATTTGCTTCCTGTTCAATATTTTATTTTGTGATGATTTCGTTTTTGCAACATCACGAGCACTAATTTCATAATTAACAGTCGCATTGGCTTTGCACGTATTGATATTAATGTCATCATTTTTAGGTGATGATGTTTGGTCAGCCGGTTTATACGATGAGTTAATTAGGTTAGCTTTGTTATTGTTTATTATTATTTCACTGGATTTCTTCTTTGTTTTCTCCATTTGTTTATTTTTTCCTTGTTTGTCACTAGATGGCAGTGGCTGTGACGTATTTTGCGAGAATTTGTTTATTAATTGTATTTGATGTTTTAGAGAAATTATTAAGTCTTTTTGATTTTGAATAATCACATCTTTGTTCTCCATTAATTCCTTTAGATAAACAATTTCCATCTTAAACATAGCATTTGTGTCATCCGTAGCGCTAGTGAATGACGCGTCAAGTTCGTTGATGATTGAGTTTGGCATGTTCAAATGTGAACAGCAGTCAATTAGACCATCACTGATGACTTTAACGTTTTTCATTAATTTTACACAACTATTGTGTGATACTTGTCCACAGTTATTACACTTAAAACCACTATTCGCAGTTTGTTTACATTTTCTGCACTGATTTAGTACACGATCAGAGTTCAGCACATTACCACTATCCGCCATCTTTAGTCAATCTTGTATATCACAGACCTTGTATATATTTATGCACAATAAGTCAATCAAGTAGTGTAGAAACTCACTTATTATGCGCAAAAAGCAAAGTCTCTCCATTAAAAACTATTACGATTCCTAAATTAGAATTGTGTGCAGCATTAATGTTAGGAAGGCTTTTGAAAAAAGTAAATGAATCATTAAAATTAAATATAGACGACATAGTTTTATGGTCCGATTCGACTATTGTTTTAAGTTGGCTGAAAAAACAGCCCAGTTCATTAAAAACATTCGTAAGTAATAGGGTATCAGAAATACAAGAAATTACTCATAATGTTCAGTGGCGATATGTCGCAAGCAATAATAACCCAGCAGATTTTATATCTCGCGGAGTATACCCAAATGAAATTGCGAATTTATCTCTGTGGTGGTTCGGTCCTACGTGGCTTTGTCAATCAGTTGATGAGTGGCCGAAAACTAATAATTCAGAAATAATTTTAGAACTACCAGAATTACGTAAAACCGTTCAATGTTTCAATATTGTTAATGACAATATGTTCCCATATGAAAATTATTCAAATCTTTCTCGATTAAAACGCGTCGTAGCATATGTATTAAGATTTAAATTTAACGCTCTTAATAAATCCAATAAACAAATTGGCCCATTCACTGCAACAGAATTAAATGAATCATTTTTTAAACTCATAAAAATATCGCAAGAAAAATCATTTTCTGATGAAATTAGATGTCAGTAGTATATAGGACACGATAACGCAGACACTCTGTGTTAAATTTCTGTGTGTGTTCTATGGTGTCCCTCGGGGGACACTATGTGTTAGTACTGTTCTATGGTGTCCCACACTGTGTGTTGTATGGTGTCCCGTGTGTGAATTGGTGAGTACTGTGGTGTCCCTCGGGGGACACTATGTGTTAGTACTGTTCTATGGTGTCCCACACTGTGTGTTTTATGGTGTCCCACACTGTGTTGTATGGTGTCCTACACTGTGTGTGAGTACTGTGGTGTCCCTGGTGGGTCAGGTGCGTGCCGTTGTAGGAGGGAGTATGTTTCAATAGTGTGTTAGAGCGTGCAGAATGTATAGTTAGGGATGCGTAGAATGTTGTGTTATTCAATAATTGTCAAGTATAGAAGTATATTAGGCACGTGTATGATAATAGGTAGAAGGAATATAAGGAGAATTATAAATCGTACTGCAACGCCGCCGCTGGTAGTGCCCGCGGGTTACTCTGTGGCCGGCGTGTTTGAACTAGTTCATATTTGGATTGTAAACAAACAGTAGGGAAACGTACAAGTTTATGAATATGATGTGTGAGCAAAGTTGCCCGTCACACTACATCGCAACTGATATTTAAAAATATTTGTAGTAGGTGTAATATTACATAAGTTAAATAAAACTCTATCGTACTAGTATTATTAATATTTATTTAAATAGAATACAATTTAATACAATAATCATACATTTTATAAAAAGTTTTCTTTTAAAACCCAAGAATTATTTTTCTCATCTAAGCCGAGCCATTTCACAAAATACTTATCACCACGACGTTTTATTATCTTTTCAACAAGGTAGGTGTCGGGATAGTTTGTTTTAAGCAATTCTTCTTGATAGAATCCGCCTTTAATACGGTTTCCTTCCCAATCTTCTATTTCATAAGTTACGGGTATTGTATGCTTCACATCGGCAATTTTAAAAACTTCTGTTGTCCAATTAGGTGTGTATCCTTTTTCAAATATATGCTTATATTTACTTATTCGTACTTGATCACCAGTTTGAAATTTCGGTGTTTTCAGTGTACGACGTGAATACTTCACCGATCTATTGGAGTACGCTTGAATGCGTGTTGATTCTGTGACATCTGACGGGTTCATTTGTATAGTACGATGTTTGGAATTATTATATTCCTCAACTAAATCGTCCAGAATATCTATCCATTTGTATGTTCCTTGATAGCTAAATTGTTTCCACATCTTTTCCTTTAGTGTTCTATTCCAACGTTCAACAATGCTAGCCTTTAGGTGTGAAAACGTTGAATAATGATTAATGTCATGATCTTGCATTAATTTCTTGAAGTCACGATTAAAAAATTCGGTACCATCATCTGTTTGTATATTTCGTGGTGCATTTTGTGGACTCACAATATTAGAATTATTACTATACGAATAAAAACCTATATCAGGAACAAGATTTAAAATTTTTGCCAATAACATATATTTTCGTTGATCGGGTGTTTTCGTGTATACATAGATATTTTCAAATTTCCGGAAATAGTTATTTAACTCTCTAGTGTGTTTATGACACCAGTAGTGTATGTGAGGACATGTGAGACCCCGTCGGAAATGGTGGGAGGTAAGGATACCTCCCACCTGATGTCCGGACATTTGCAGAAAGGTGGAGGGGGTTACCCCTGGGTGGAGGGGGATTTTCAGAGTTATGTGCGGACATTTGAAATAGGAAATTTTGTTCTCATATATGTATTCTGTTTAGAGAGAGAGAGAGAGAAAGAGAGAGATAAGCTTGTGAAATAAACATGACTGATTTAGAACAGATGAAACATGTACATTTCATATCCGAAAAAATATCTACAGTTGATTTTTCAACCGATTTTGATTTAAGTGTGTACGAACTTGTGTGTAGACTGTTAAAAGGATTGACAAGTTTTCAGTTTAGAGTTTGTGTCGCGGGTGGATATGCGAGCTGTATTGCAAAATACACAAACAATTACGGTGATATTGACGTTTACGTTGAACATGATGATGAAGCGGATATTGATTATTTAAATTACTGTATTGTACAGTCTATATTATATGAATCCGATTGGAAGTTGGACTATGTGAGAACAAAAAATCCCGAGATATTAGACGAATATTATTCTGAAGTGAAGGATATAAAAATTCAAAATATATTTGAATTTATTATAGAAAATAAGAAGTACAAACTCAAGGACTTAAATCTCCAATTTATGCTTGTTAAACCATTTGGTGAGTCAATCTATACAAAAGAATGGTTTGCAAGTAAAATAATAAAATCTTTTGATATGAATATCTGTAAATGTGCACTGTATTCGAGCGACTACTACTTAATATATTTAATTCGTAATAATGTACCAAGGATGACAGACCGTACAGGTTACGAAAGAGATGAGGCAATCGGATCTTTCAGATTGGCAAAATATTGTTCAAGAGTTGTTAGTTTTAAAGGTTACAACCCCAATACTCTAGCATATTTATCTTACAATGTCTTAAATAATTAAACAAATGTAGTTTTATTTCTCTATTATAATGTTATGTATAAGGGCTACTGAAAAATAAATAAAATATACCGTATCTATTGAATTGTTTTTTATTTTATATATAATATTTACAAAATTAAATTATTATTATTGTATTGTCCAAACTGGTCCAGCAGTTGACCAACCTAGAAAATAAAACAAATACCATAAGCATATGAATTAAATTTAAGATTTGAAATAAAACCGTGCTAAGTGTCAAAAAGTTTGTATTTTAGATAATCAATGTTTTGTGTATGATCTATTAATTATTTCAAATATAAATGTCAAAACATTAAATTAATAAACTAGTAAATCTACGCCTAGCACATAGAGCACTTTATAAGTTATTGGCGGATGCGTTTAGCTTGCAATTTAGAAAATATATTTTTGAAATTTAGCACTTAACTCGGATTTTATTTCAAATTAAATAATAATAATAATAATAATTTACCTTCATTTGGGCCCCCAGTTTGGATATATCCTTTTCAAATGCTCCAAATAGCTTGGAACACAGACATCATCCCAGTTCTCTTCTTCGCGGTTATCTAAGTTCTCTTCCTCGCGGGGTTCAACTTGAACCACAACTTCCTCAAACACCCACGCAATGTCACCATCATCAGATTCATAACCAGACTCGGTGCATGAATCGTCTCTGTTAGCGTCTGCCATAATCACGATTTTATTTATTTTTTGGTGTTGTCGTTGCAAACTTCAAACTCGAACTGATTTTTTCAGGGAACGAATAACGAAAATTTAGTATAGTATCTACAGTGAAAATATTTTTCCAGAGGCTTATTTCGTATAGAATTCATCTCGTTCTTAATCTTGCAAAAATATCAATAAAAACTAATAGTTATAAAATCGCAAAATCAACAGAGTGTTGTATTAAGTTTATTATTTTTGAATAACGTTTTAGGTGGTCTCATCCGATGATTTCATTTTAGCAAGTACCATCTTGCAAAAATATTAATAAAATAATGGTTACAAAGTCGCAAATCAACAAAGTGTTGTATTAAGTTTATTATTTTAGAATTCTATGCGGTTCTATCCGCGATGTTCTCATTTTAGTAAGTTCAATCTTGCAAAATATCAATATACTAATAGTTAGAAAATCGCGTATTATGTTTATTATTTAAGAATTCCAATACCAAAGAAATTAACGTTGCAAGTCTAAACTTGTACAATGTACATATTCATACATTCTATTGGTTATAATAAAGTAAAGCCGGATTGATTAAAATAAGAATTCATTCTATTGGCTGTTTAAATTGAACTTATTACTATATATGCTCACAATACGAGTTCAATTAAGTATTATTTAGTACAGTAATGTGTAAGTGAAAACATGTGGAGTGAAGTTGAAGAAGCCGTGGATCTTGATTCTGCTATACAAAATTTGCAAAAACAGTTTTACTGTGCAGCGTGGAACTTTGACAAGGAAATTTATTACAAGAAATCGCGGTTCGATGAAGATTTCGAAAAAGAAGTAAATAAATCATACAGAGAGACCTCAGATCGTTATTTTGAAGCAGAAATACTCTGTGGCACTTATATTGATAAGAAGATAAATATCATAGAATTTCTTTCAAAATTAAAAGATCTTAGGTTATTGAACGAACTCGAATTCGAAGTCTGTGAATATCTACAAGAAGACGTAAAAAACTATTACAACTTCTTAAAAACATTAAAACCTAAGGAATTAAAACACAGCATCAGCAGTCGTTTTTAAATTGATCTGTATCAAAATTACAACTAAATATCATCAATACCTATCAACGATGATATCATGTAATTACGTGAATATAAAACGTCAGAGAAAAGTGGTGGGTGTAGCTCAAGGTCAAATTTACTACGTACTACAGACGCAAATTTATGAATGAAAGTCCTCTGGGACGACTGAGCCAGAATGTCTCATCTTTCCCTATGACGTCATCCTCTGTCACCTTTTTATCTCAAGGTCACACCTGAAATTAACACCTGTCGGCAAAACATCAAAGGATGCCGCCTGATACGTTCCCACGGTCCGCAGACCCAATCGCCCCATACCATGTGACGTCAGAGAAAAGTGGTGGGGGCGGCTCAAGGTCAAATTTACTACGTACTACAGACTCAAATTTATGAATGAAAGTCAGCCTGCCAGCCTCCGGGAGGCTTGAGCCAGAATGCCCCATCTTTCCCTACTATAGTTGATAAATAAAAAAAAAAACTTCTTAATCAAAGTTTTATATTGTATTATTATACCTACCTATAAATATTTCTATTTTACAGAATGGTGCAACAAATGCTGACCGAGAATAAAAGTCGCCTGTTACTACAACATACATACGAACTTTGTGGACATCATGACACAAACTTAGCTGTAGGCATATATCCTATAAATTTAGAAGTTGTTGTTAAACTTGAAAATTTTAAATCCAAAAATTGTATTATATTTAATGTATCAGAATGGTATAATTTTGTACAACATATTAAAAATGTTGTAAGCAATAATAATGAATACAGTGAACATCAAATTGAATTTCATACAATAAAAAAAGAACATAATGTTCATATTAAATGGTTTGAAAGTGAAATATTGTTATGTCAAACTTCATTAAATATTGTTTGTAAAATAACTGATCTCATGTCAGGCATAATTGAATATTTAGTAGATATTAATTTTGCTGAATTTTATCGAGATATTAATACTCAAGCATATTTTATGCCAGGAAAATCTCTTGATAATATAAAAACACTTGTATCAAGTAATCATATAACGTGTGTTATGTATAAAGAAATGTTAATATTTTATCCAAACTTAATTATGGAAGATTTAAAAACAAATATGTATTATGTACCTAGTAATTATGAAAAATTTAAATATTTGATGAATGTAAATAATACATTATCTGAATAAACGATGCGTACATTGTATATACTATATTTGTTTCTGTATACCAAGAAAATAAATAAAATATCATTAATTTCCTAGTTATAATGTTTTTATTTTAAACATATGTGTACAATAAAAAAATAATTACATAGATTATAACTAATATTTTATTAGTTTACTATAACCGTGTCAACCAAGATTGTAATGTGTAAACATTTCTCAACGCACATGAAGGTTTATTTTCTTTTCTTGAATAATTTGTCCCCACAAGTGGTCTATGATGGAAACATGTTACTCTAGATGTGTGTTCATTGCAATGTCTCAATGACGGTGTAAGTTCAAGTTCATTTGCCTCTTCTGATAAATCAACAATTGTAGTGTACATCAAGTTTTTTGCAAGTAGTGATTGTAAATATTGTTTCTTCTCGGCTCCTTTAACATATATTCTGCATTCAGATGAAAATATTTTCTTCATGATTTTTTCTGTAGAATAATACGGTATGTGTCCATCTGACCAAGATAACCCATGATAATAACGTTCTAACCATAGTACTTGTCTTCGTTTTTTAAAACTTGTTATCTCGCTCCATGAAACAGGTGGCTGTATGAGAATATGTTGTATTTTTAAACCGATGGTTGTAATGATAGCAATTTCTTTGGCTATAAATCGCTCTTTACCCAATTTGAAACCTTGAATATCAACAATAAATTCTTCCATTTTATCATGTAGTACGTCTAACCGATATGAGAAACTTCAGTGAACTGAGAAAAACGTGTGATGCGGTTACACAATTTTTTTAACGATATTAGTCATTGGATTATATTCAACAAGACTGTCATGCAATATAATACAATATGCTGACGTATTGTTTGGGATTACATCTTTTGATTCAAACTCAAGACGAATATCGACAGTAGAAGACTTTATAGAATCATTTTGCCTAGAGCAATCGATAATGAAAACTGGCGCAATTGATTTAAAATTCTGAATACCATATAATGGTTCTCCATGCCCGCTACGACCATAATAAGATGCTTGAAAACGTGTGTACATATCGTATATTAATGCATACTTATTGTCGGAAATGGCTAAATTCATGTTATCATAAGGATAATATTCGGAGTTTAAGAATAACTTTACGTTTGTGATATTGCAGTGATCAAATACGGACGTGTCAGCGTGAATAGAATTTTTTCTATTTGTTTGAAAAACAAGCAAGACAAAACGGGGTTTCTCTAGATGACTGCTTGATTTCACAGTCCATGTGTGTTTTGAAGTTGCTGGTAACATTGGATATTCGTGTGTTGACCAACTTCGGAAGTTTATAAAAATTGGTTTGTTCTGTTCTAATAATTTTAGCAATGCTAAACGTTGAGGATTCGCAACATGCACGTATGGTACACGCCACTGTACTTTAAAGAGTTTTACAACAAAATTATAATTTTCATTCAATGAGCATACTAAAGCATCGTTGTCAGTTTTTGAACGGACAAGTATTAAATCTTGACGAGCATTGATGATAATTTTGTTAAAATCTTCAGCAAATCCAAGTAATGTTTTTAACGGAATACATACATTAAAGTTTTCATTTAATTTAATAGAATTGTTAGCATCTAGTACAGACCATCCAGCATTTTGTAATGCTTTCGCCTCATTCGGTGTAAAGGACGTGTAACCTTTGACAGTTGAAGTTATACCCAAAGTTTTTGTACGATCAATTTCTATTCCATTTAATTCATATCGAATTTCTTCAAACAAATAGGATATTCCATTATTTATAAATTTCGTATTCTGTTGTAGATTTTCTAGATCTGCTGCTGCTGCTATCGGTGTATTAACTTCTATTTTTCCTTCTACGTAAAGATAACTTTGCGATGGTAAAGTGTATATATCTTGTTGTTGTATCGGGATACGTATCTCATCGCAGCTGCTAAAAGTTGAACTGATGTATGGTTGATGGCTATGAAATTCTAACCGAGTAATCGATTCATCGAATGTTAACTCTTCGCCCACTGTTAAAATATCGTCAGTTGCAAACGTTTGAATACTCATTTTAAAATATTATAACCCAAAGATTTTAAAATATTTTTACTGTAATGTGTTAACGTTAGGTTGGTTCGAATACTTCTGACGTTAATTGGAGAATAACTGTAGGATTTATACTCTGACGGTGGTCGTTGTAAAATCAATGAATATCCAAAACCTCTTATTCTTCTTTTGTTTTTTCCACTCACTAACAACATTGTGTTATATCTGCTTAATATGCAACCTTACCGTAACGGCTTCTCCACGGAAATTAACTAAGTTATCGTCTTGATCAACTATTTTAATAGTTATATTATCGATTGCGTGTACACGAAGAGGAAGATAAATTATATTATTTGGAACTTCAACAATCTTGTACCCAGGGGGCACTACGGGTGTAAATTCATGAATTGTATGTGTTGTAAAACCATTCGTATATGACCCCGTTGTAATGTTACATTCTAAACGTATAGTATTAACTTTAATTATTTGTACGGGCAGGTCAGATTGATGCCATACATTTGGTTTAAGACTCCTAGCTGTGAATCCTAGTAAACGCCCCAAACTATTAGGTTTATTAAAATGAATCCACTCACTGCATTTTATTTCACTTTGTAAAGTATTATTATTTGGTTTTATATCAAATTTTACACCGCTGCTACGAAGAACACTCTTAATATATGTATCTATATCTTTAATTTCGTACGATCCTTCTGGAAGTGTAATAAATGTGTCGCCATAATATAATCTGTTATTTGTTTGATCAATGTTCGGTATTGAATTAAATGTACTAAATAGAACTAGCCCCAGTACGTACTCATGTTTTTTGTGTAAATCAATTGGTGGAAAAAAATTGGAACTTAACAATGAATTATATCCGTTTAAAGTTAGTGTCAGAGACATAGTGTTAACGTTTCAATAACTAAAACATGAATGACATTATTGTTTATAACTTCATATAATTATCTATTATTCATAAGAAACTTTAAACAAAGATGACCGCATATTACCGTATTCGGTGCCTGTTCTTTAGAGTAATTATAATAAATATTATATTTACCGAGATACTCAATGATTTCTTTTGGTGGTTGCATGTTACCAATACTGTCAAAATATATTACTTTTTTTCCACGTTTTACGTATGCAACCCAATGGGTTCCGCTACCCGAAACACTGTCCAGGTTAACTATAGCAGACTCATTATGTCTTGGACGCTTGGGTAAAGTATCGCGCATGAAAACACCGCGAAAATAAGAAATTTTATATTGACGTGCATACTTTATCAAATCCAAATTAGTCAAAGGTACTCTCGGTAAGTTTAGTGGTTTTTTGGATACGGTGATAGGAACAATCCATAGCCTTTTTTTGTGGGTCTCATTTCAATCCCTTTCTCTATACCAATCGCTTCCATCTTACGATTATGTCGTTTATTCTCTTCTAATTCTTTTTTTGCATCTTCTGTACTAATAACTGCTTTCGCAACAGCTGCAGCACCGCCTGTTAGAGTACCAATCGCTGATAATCCTGCGAAGACAGGTATTAGTGGAAAGAGACCGCCAATTTTAGATAAAGGTAGCATACGGTCTTTTGGTACAGTTGGTGGATTCGATTTAGATTTTTTTACTTCGCGTTTAGCAGCTTTTAACGCTGTATTTATAAGATCTCTTGCTGTTATGACCTTAACGTCTTTGTTGTTTTTTATTTTCGCTTTCATAGCATTCTTCGCAATTTTTGTTATACTTTGGAAAGTTAGTTTTTTTCTTATTTTTTTTAGCCCCATACCTAATTTTTGCTTCATTTTCATTGTTGTAGCAACGCCCCAAGCTTCTGATTTTTCTCGGAGAGACGAATCACGAGCTAACACTCGTTGCCAAGCTTTATTTTCTAATTTTTTATCAGCGTCGTGTCGAGCGCTTATATTATCTTTATTTTTTGAATATGATATGTCGTGCTCTTTACAAGCTCTGTCTAATTCATTTACACCTTTATCACCACGTTTTAAACGATCTGCAAGTTTTGTACCTGGTCCGCAATATTGATAGCCCGGTATGTGAATTTCAAAAGGAAGTTTATTGATTACAGAATTTACTAAACCACCTCCAATGTAATTATATCGAGATGTTGACATTACAACTGCTAACAGGCTACTAAATTGAAACTCACATTAATCTTTATATTTATACATGTTTGTCTATTCCACATGTATATATATATGGATGTGCAAATATAATATTTTACTTAGTATGTAGTGCACAATGAAGGTGGTTAAACAAGACGTCACTTTAAAGGTTCAAAATTTGGATAGTGTTGCATCAAATTCTGATAATAATAATTCAGACTTCTTAAGACATGGATACTTGTTACCTAACAATTTACGTTGTATAATATGTGGTCCTTCAAACTGTGGTAAAACAAACGTAATGATCAGCCTTATTACCGATCCGAATGGTTTGAAATTTGAAAATATCTATGTATACACGAAAACACCCGATCAACGAAAATATATGTTATTGGCAAAAATTTTAAATCTTGTTCCTGATATAGGTTTTTATTCGTATAGTAATAATTCTAATATTGTGAGTCCACAAAATGCCAAACGAAATTCTCTTTTCATATTTGACGATGTTGTATGTGATAAACAAAATATTATGCGCGAATATTTCAGTATGGGTCGCCATAGTTTTGTAGACTCGTTTTATTTGTGTCAATCATATGCGCACATACCAAAACACTTAATTAGAGATAATGCAAATTTTCTAATTCTTTTCAAGCAAGATGATACTAATTTACAGCATATATACAAAGATCATATAAATACAGATATGAATTTTGAACATTTCAAGAGCTTATGCTCGCTTTGCTGGAGAGAAAATAAGTATGATTTCGTAGTTATCGATAAAGATAAGGAGTTAAATGAAGGGCGTTATCGTAAGTGTTTTGACTCCTACATAATATTAGACCGCTAACAAAATCGTTCAGATTGAATAGAGCTGTTGTAGTGTTATGATATGGTAAAATATAATTTAAAAATGACAAAAGTGTTAAAATTAAAGAAGAATAATGTTGCCAGAAAGATAGAAAAACCAAGAAAGACACAGAATAATAGCCTTATATTGGAAATTGAGAAAACTGCTAATAATATTCGGCGTAAATACAAGGATATAATGCAACATGAAACAAGCAAAAATGATGCATTAATACAACAATACAAACCTATTGTCGAGCCATTAACAGAAGCTGTGGCAAAAATATCAGAGTCAAAAGAAAATATTAAACAAGAAGTGAATAATGTCAAGAAAGAAGATAGAAATCTAATTTCTTTTGATAACTTATTAAAATTTATTACGTACCTTCTCGGTGGTAGTAATAAAGTCCTCACGATGAGGTTGCCGGCTTCTCAGGGAGAAGGGAGTGGGTCGTAAATTACTTACGGGTTTGAATCTTGGGCGCCACCGCAATCGGCTAGTGCACCCCATCCACTGACTGCGGATAGTGCGAGAACAACTACCAACCAACGCGATGCTGAAATAAAACTTGTGCCTGCAAAGGGCGTAGGGACAAGGCAGGTGGAAATGCTTTCGGCGAAATAATAGAACGTAAGTAGTGTAACAAAGAGAAACAGTATATTCTCTGCTAAGTAAAATATGAAATAGGTGACAACGATGAACAACAATAAACGCATAGATGTCCGTGACGCACAAGCTAACTGAATAAATAGCAAACGCGGTCGCCAGCTACTAATAATCGCTGCAGTCCTGAACCCGGAACCTAGACGCCTCTGAGTACTACAATAAACCCTACTACCGGATCTGGCCAGCCCGATTCACAAATAATGGCGGGTGCAGACGCACAGAACCGTGCGATATACAGCGCAGGCGCAACAACAATGCAAAGTAACGAAAGATGACCAATAAAACAAATGTGCGTAACAACAAACAACAGACATCCACGTTCACACTCAAATACAAAGGAATTAAACTAAATATCAAATTAACTTGATTCAGCAGAAGGCTGCGTGCCAGAGGGGCCTTGGAAAGTTAATAAGTGCAATTTTCCACAAAATGGAAATGTAAGAAAGTTAGAAATAACAGGAGAATAAACTACAACAATTAAGTCTTAACTTCTCAAAATAAAAATCAGCTGAAATAAGTTATCAAATTTACTGCGCACACAACCGCACAATCACACATGCACTTATCTGACGCACGTCCTCTGCAAGCAGGTAGGTGAAGGCGGACGGCGGGCGTAGCAAAATAAAAGTGACTCGACTGCGGTGACGACGGATAGGCAGCAGGAAAATCTGGACAGCAGCGGTGTAACAGCTGGACGTGGTGTTGGAAGTCGGCAGGCACGAAGTCGTTTCTCGGTAACGGCAAAAATCCCCGTAACTGGGTTTCCGTGCGATTTTTAACGCGACTGACGCAAAACAAAATCTCGCACAAGAAAATATTCTCGAAATAAACCTCAAATCCCGAAACTATTTCGGATCAAAAGATAACACTTTTGTAACGGTTATAAATCAAGAGCCGTAACCCGATGCACGTCTATTACCCTTTAACTTCCAAAGAATACTCGCTTGTCCTTGTAAATTCGCGTTTTACGCAGAAGAAAGTGCGAATTTGCAAAAGAAATGGAAAGAGAAAGAAAAGAGACGGAAACTTTGAAAACGGCGCTAAAACATAACTATTCGCAATAAGAAGAGACGACGAGTGTGTGTGAGCGAGAGAGAAGATCCGTTAGCGGTATGAGTAAGAAGAGACAGCTACGTAAACAACCAAATGACACTAGATTACGCGCGAAACGGAGAAGAAAGATGCATAAAATGGACTGAGTGTAAGATAGAATGAAATAGAAGAAACAAATAAATGTAGTTACCTGTAATGTCGATACGAAAGTAACCAAAATAAATAGTAAATTGTTCCTAACTATAAATGTCAACAAACCTAAGTTAATTAAATAACCTCTAAGTTGAAACTCAAAACTACTGTCATTCTAATAATTATTGCGAATAACTTAACGTTTTTAGCTAATTCAAATATTTAAAACAATTAAATAATTAAAGGTAAGTATGCAACACGAAAAATGATTATTAAACTTGAAAATTCTTTATAGGTAACGAGCACTGAAATAAGAAAATAGAGAAAAGTCATAAAAAGTTAAGTGTAAAAATGAGCACGTAACAACTCCCCCTCCACTTCCATGAGGAAAAATAGAATGATTTTTCCTCATAGTGGAATAAAAGTAAATCTATAACCTAACCGAGGTGCGAAGTTAATAAGCCGGATAATTGAAGCGTGAAAGTGAACTACATAAATTAATCAGACTGATTGGCCTCTGAATCATCAATAGGGCCTGGTTTTAAGTCCTTCACATGCCATATGCCCTTTTCCTTTCCTTTATGATCAATTAATTTGTAGGTAGTGCTAGATAATTTCTTCTGAACGATAAAAGGGCCAACATACTTCGGTGCTAACTTTCCGGCAAAGTACTCGGCCGCATTTGAAAGTGCAAAATTTCGTCTCCAGACAGACTGTCCTTCCCGGTACTCAACAGCACGCCGTCTTAAATCATAGTGTGACTTAGACTGCGAGTAAGCACGATCTAATCGTTTATGAACATCTTGATACAGTTTCTCAAAGCCGGCAGGGCGGCGTTCGGACGTCCGTATAGTTAGCACCCCCACTTCAGAAAAATAAAAAAATAAAAATGCCATAATTTTGTGCTAATTATGTGCTAATTTTGTACTATGATTAAAAATTTTGTGCTAAATCCGAAACCGCGAAAACGGACGTCACTTTATTGGAGGTGCTAACTATACGTATAGTTGGCACCGCCCTACACTAAATTATCACAAAATGAAAAAATTGTTAGCCTATAATTATGTGCTAATTATGTGCTAATTTTGTACTAACATTAAAATTTTTGTGCTAAATCCGTAACCGCGAAAACAGAAGTCGCTCTATTGGAGGTGCTAACTATACGTATAGTTGGCACCGCCCTACACTAAATTATCACAAAATGAAAAAAATTGTTAGCCTATAATTATGTGCTAATTATGTGCTAATTTTGTACTACCATAAAAATTTTTGTGCTAAATCCGAAACCGCTAAAACGGTAGTCGCTCCAATGGAGGTGCTAACTATACGTATACACTGAAAAAAATAGGTTGCCTCTAGTAGCGAAAAAGGTACTCTAATATCGTGACAGCTAAAATACCTCCTAAGGTTACTAAAATGTATTTCTATTATATTTTCGTTAATTCAGAAATAAAAATTTCTAATAATTTAGTAATTTTTTTCTCTATTATTAATAAAATAATGACTAAATTAGATATACCATTTATCTATTATAATGAATAATTATAGCTGAAATAAAAAAATTCAATCCTAATTAACATTTAGTTTCTTTTTATTTTATTTCTTTCTTCTGGCTATTTAACTGATTTAACTTTATAGTTCTTAATGACAATTTGTCATTATAGTGGAGTGTTATTACAGTGAAATACAACCACTCAAATTCTGTAGTATTATTGTCGGTTCGTCGGTTGCTGGAATCGAACTGGGGACCTCTAGTATGTTAGGCGAACACTCTACCGTTGAGCTAACCTGTTAACTATTGGTTGTTTAATAAAATGAATATTTCTTTAATGTTTCCGTATGTAATTATTTTTTATACATTTTGTTATTATCTTTGCTTTATTATACATAGTAATAGCACAATACTACTTTTTTATTCAGTACAAGAACAGAAGCAACAAAGAATTATTGTGCTCCAACCATTTGGAGTATACGTTTTCCAGCTTAGAAGATAAATTTCCTAATCTCCGAAATTAGAGAATTTAAGATTCAAAACAGGAAAAAATAATTTCTATATAATAATGTAGACAATATTTTTATGTAATTTAGTTAATTTTGCCTTAGAAATATACATTTTTCAATATACAAATCAAAATCATGTATATCAAGGAAAAAAATGCTGTTTTAATAACTTTTATCTCTACTTCAAATAAAAATACATTAGATAATAATTTTTAGCTACAAAGACGAACATATTTTTTTCAGTGTAGTTGGCACCGTCCTACACCAAATCCTATTAATTTATTCTATGAATTATAATGAGACAATTTTTAAATTAGTTATAGTTATCAATATTATCGAAATATTTAAAAAATACAGAAAATTAGTCAAATACCACAGTCTGTCACAGTGTTCGTATTACAAAGTTTCGTACGTATGTCTATCTGAAGTCACCACTATAGGGCTGCGATCTTAATCGAGATCGCCTATAGGTATTCACAAATATATTTTAGTCTTTTTATGTAAACTGCAGAAGAAGATATTAACGATTGTCACTGTCACTGTTTGACACTAAATGTCTAAATTATAAACAATAATTTAATTCCTAAATAGTACCATACACAGAAAAATTTACAAATAACTGGGTTCCTAAGATTTGTATTATAACGTTGGTTGTTAAATGTTTGTAACATTTTGAGTTATAGAGCCCGAAAAAATATATCACATACGACCTAACGCACATACACACAGACACAGAAAATCTCGAAAATACTTTATTCGTATTCTATGGATCCTAAAACGTGCTTATCCACTAAAAACTCACACTCGACCCGTCACAATACCTCCCCTTATAGAATATAAGGCGGGAGGTTAAAATTTATTCTGCCAAGTTACAATATAGGTAAACTAGGGCATGACATATTTCTTAGTACTAAAATGTTCATAATTACTCAGAAAAACACTTTTGTATTATAAGAAAAAAAAGTGGTTTTATTTAAACTAACTTTTCTTTTATTATTAATTTGCGACTTGATCTTATATTCATGCCCTAATATAAATTAAATTAAATTTTCGACAAAAAAATATTACATTATTTGGTAAAGCCGTTTTATAGAACACTGCTGTTAAAATTGTTTATTTTTGGAGATATCTTCAATATATTCATTCGTACGCAACCTTAATACCTA
Source organism: Agonum fuliginosum (assembly GCA_947534325.1). Classification (NCBI taxonomy): domain Eukaryota; kingdom Metazoa; phylum Arthropoda; class Insecta; order Coleoptera; family Carabidae; genus Agonum; species Agonum fuliginosum. Next base: position 20,322,804 of record OX384035.1, on the reverse strand, counting down.
CTTTAATCAAAAACCTGTAATTACTTCAGATTCATTTAAATAAACATTTAAAATAAATTTTTACTACGTAAACATATTTTATAGAAAGTCTATTAGTTTGCATAAAATTTTGTTAATAATAGTGACCAAATTCAGATTGTTATGTACATTAGTCGATAGTCCGTCTTACAGTGTTACGTTTGTCGGGAGAAGGTGCCACGCTCGCCGGCATCAGCTTCATACCGAGCCCGCACTTACTCGTTTACATTTTAATTGCTTATAAATAGATCTTAAATTTGTTTATAGGTCATAAATGACAACGATTGTGACTCTGTCTGAACACTATAAAAAATTTAATATCAGTACCTATACATAATTCAATTATTTTTAAAATGTGGATAAAGAAGGCTTTTAAACGTATCCGAAATAATCCTCAAATCAAAATAATACATAATAAGTTTCCGAACTGTACCAATGTGCCTGTCTCTCATGTAGTGTATAATTTTGGTAATTGTAATCGACTTACCCTTTTATTGAAGAAAATCTACAGAAAACTTTGTCTCTTATAAAATCCAAAGCAAAAGATGCAAAATACAATGATTAGTGGAGCATGTACCTATGTGCTCAAAATAAAACACAGAAATGTTTTGGAGTGAATTAAATTCTTTTTACTTTTACAAATATATTATAATATACTAATAATAATATACTTTATTTCCTATAGAAACATTACATGTTTATGAGGAGGTGTCAAAATTACAATAAAATAACATGTTAAAAAATTGTTAATTAAAAATTGTAATATTATAGGTAGGTAATACTACAACTCACAAATATGTTGTAGTCATTTTATTTAAACTGCAGAAGAAGATATAAACGATATTTTATTATTGTAACTGTCATGTCATAATCATTCAAATTTTACGTAGTAACAAAAATTATTAAACGATCATGGACTACAACATACCCAAATACTAAATTATAAGTATATACATTAAAAGATAAGTACCTACTAGATACATAAAAATCTATAAAACATAATCTTTCATTTAAAATAAAAAAATTATATTTAATTAATTATCTATCGAAATATTTAAAAAAAGTATTACTTCCGGTTTACTGATTGAAACTAAAATTATTTTGGGTTATTAAGATCCGTATTAAAACCTAAATATAAAATTTTCAATTTTAATGTTTGATATTTTTTGAGTTATCGTTCCCGAAAAAATTGTAACACACACACACATTTCGAAAATGATAAATTCTTACTCTAGGGACCCTAAAACGTGCTTATCCACCAAAAACGCGTCACAATACCTCTCTTATAAAATATGAGGGAAGAAGTAAAAATAAAAATTGTGCTCTCTTTTATAACCTTTAATCAAATCTAATTTAAAATAGTAGAAATGTGAAAAGGTAGGAATTTCGTTTAGTAAACTGGTAATACGCACCTAAATGTAGTATCCTAGAAACAAAAATGTATGTTATTGTTCTTAAAACGCGAATAGCACAAAATTTTAAATGTTAGTACAAAATTTGCATATAATTACACGAAATTATAGACAAATAATTTTATCATGTTGTAATAATTTAGTGTAGCACGGTGCCAACTATACGTATAGTTAGCACCTTCATAGAGCGACTATACCCCTTTAGCTGTTTCGGATTTAGCACAAAATTTTTAATGTTAGTACAAAATTTTCACAAAATTATAGGCTAATAATTAATTCATGTTGTGATTATTTAGTGTAAGACGGTGCTAACTACTTACGTATACTTAGTTAGCACCTCCATATTAGAGCGACTACCGTTTAAAGGGATTTCGGATTTAGGACAAAATTTTTAATGTTAGTACAAAAATAGCACATAATTAGCACATAATTATAGCCTAACAATTTTTTTCATTTTGTGATAATTTAGTGTAGGGCGGTGCCAACTATACGTATAGTTAGCACCTCCAATAGAGCGACTTCTGTTTTCGCGGTTTCGGATTTAGCACAAAAATTTTAATGTTAGTACAAAATTAGCACATAATTAGCACATAATTATAGGCTAACAATTTTTTCATTTTGTGATAATTTAGTGTAGGGCGGTGCCAACTATACGTATAGTTAGCACCTCCAATAGAATGACGTCCGTTTTCGCGGTTTCGGATTTAGCACAAAATTTTTAATGTTAGTACAAAATTAGCACATAATTAGCACAAAATTATGGCATTTAAATTTTTTTATTTTTTTGAAGTGGGGGTGCTAACTATACGGACGTGGCGTTCGGCTACGTTACGTCGATCATAGTCAATACGACCGTCTTCATCAATCGCGCCAGGTTTGAATTCATCGCCGGAGATAATGTGTTCGCGACCGAAGTTAATAAAATAAGGCGTGTGGCCAGTGGCTTCGTGAATTAGTGTACGGATTGCGCAGGTAACGGATGGAAGATACAGATCCCAGGTACGTTGATTCTGATTGACATACAATGACAACATAGTTTTTAATACTCTGTTTACCCTTTCAGACGGATTATTTTGTGGGTGGTATAATGCGTTATACATAATAGTGACACGGTATTTCTCGCAAAGTTGCCGAAACTCACGACCCCGATATTGCTTTCCATTATCGCAAATTACGTACTGCGGCACACCAAACAACAAAAATACTTGCTCCTCGATATTTTTAACGACAGACTGTGCAGTTGCGGCGCGAAGGGGAAAGGTGAGCACGAATTTGCTGTAGTAATCAGCGACAACAAGGACGAAACGGTAACCGTGTGAGGAAGGCGGCAGTGGTCCGATCAAATCGGTGCTAATTAATTGGAATGGTCTAGTGATTTTGGGTCGAGAGCCCATGAAGCCTGGGGCGCGCTGCTGCACGGCTTTGTGTGCGACACACGTAGTGCATTTGCGAACATAAGACACTACATCGCTCTTCATCTTAGGCCAATAATATTTCTGCTGCAATTTAGCGTAAGTTTTATTCATGCCAGGATGGCCACTGGTCGGTAAATCGTGTGCTCGCTTTATAATCGCCTTACGTTCATTTTTAGGTACTACGCGCTTCCAGTACTCATCGTCTTCCGCAAGTTCAGGAATTTTAACTTCAACATATTTAAAGAGTACGCCATCCGTAACACGCCACATCGGATATTTTCGAGGGGAACACATAACTCGCTCTTTTAGCGCTAAATACCATTTATCCACGACAGGAGGCGTCGGAGGCATAACGTCGACTTGATCCGCAACAATAACACCACGAGACAAACAGTCCGGTACTATGTGATCCTTTCCTTTTCTATGTATTATCTCAAAACTATATTGCTGTAATTTCAGGGCCCATCTACAGAGTCTTCCGGAAGGATCTTCAATTTTATTTAGCCACACTAACGAGTGATGGTCGGTAATTACGGTGAATCTTGACCCTTCGAGGTATGGGCGGAGTTTTTCCAGCGCCCACACTACAGCCAAACACTCTCTTTCAGTGGCAGAGTAATTTCTCTCGGCCTTACTTAATGACCGACTCAGAAAACATATGACATGTTCAACGCCATCAATACTTTGAGTCAACACTGCTCCTAAACCGAACGCACTGGCGTCGCTCTGTACCACAAACGGAAGTTTAAAGTCAGGGCATACTAATATCGGCGCCGAAATTAAGCATTCCTTAAGAAGCTGAAAGGAGTTCTGGCATTCCGAAGTCCATTGCCATTTTTGTTTCTTTTTCAAGAGATTAGTCAGAGGAACGCTTATGGTGGAAAAATCTTTGACGAAACGTCTGTACCACGACGTCATGCCTAGGAATCTGCGAACGTCACCTACACACGTCGGGGTCGGAATATTCAATATCGCCTGAACCTTGTCAGGATCGACTTGTAGGCCATTTTTTATTTACGACATATCCCAAATATTTCAGCTCAGGACGACAGAACTGACACTTTTCTTTACTTAGCGTTAATCCAGCAGCAAATAGTCGCTCAAAAATCTTGGTTAAGATGTCAAGATGTTGCTCGAAAGTCTCAGACAAGACGATAATGTCGTCGAGATAGACAAATACATTTGGTTCGAGATCAGGGCCTAGGACTCTTTCAATGAGACGCTGCCACGTGGCCGGAGCGTTAGACAACCCGAACGGCATCCTTTTAAAATGGTACAGACCACGACCAGGCACGGTAAAGGCAGTATATTCGCGACAGCTCTCAGCAACGGGAATCTGCCAATACGCAGACTTGATGTCGAGGGATGACAGATATTTCGCTCCACTCAAACGATCGAGAATTGACGAGACATAGGGTATAGGGTAGGCGTCCTTTTTGGTGACTTTGTTCAACTTTCGAAAATCGACGCAGAACCTATAACTTCCGTCTTTCTTGGGCACCATCAACACAGGTGACGACCAAGGGCTGTTCGAGGGTTCAACTATATCGTCCTTGAGCATTTGCTCCAATTCCTCATAAATGTGCTTCTGCACATTGGGCGACACACGATAATATCGTTGCTTAAGAGGTGGAGAGTCCGTGATAATTTCGTGCTGTACTAAATTAGTACAACCTAGAGAGCCACTCATTTTCTGCCACTGAATTCCTAAAAATTCGTCTAAATGTTGCTGTTGCGCAACGCTTAAGTCAGATTGAGAGACTATAACTGAATCTGTACTAATTGTTTCGATTTTAGCGGAGAATTTCCATTCGTCACGCCCCATGTCCGGAACAATATCCATCGTGCACCAGAAATCTATACCGAGAATGACGGGAGTCGCGACATCCGGAACAACCAAAAATTTAATAAGACGCAACTTATTCATTAATACAACTGGTACCGTCACAGAACCGATGGATACGCACTGTTTCCCGTTCGCTACTTGACATGAGGGAGTTTCCGAATTATCTAACATAATATTTAAGTTTTTCAGAGATTCCCATCCTCGCTTACCCATGATAGAACAGGTCGCGCCAGAATCTAATAGCCCTAGAATTTTTCTACCGAATATAGATATCTCGAGGTATGGTCTCTGATCATCACCGAGATGCGATAAAATATAATTAACGATTGCTACATTTTGTTGCAGTTGCTTGGTGGCCGATATATCAGGAATGGCAGAGGACACGATACGACCCTTTAGCGCCTCTGTCGACCGTTTCCCGAACACCTGAGGCAATTACGCGTCGTTACGCCGACTTCACCACACCGATAACAGTGTTTCCGCGGAGGTGCTCTACACTCGGCTGATCGATGACCGACTTTGCCGCAGTTCCAGCAATTCATCGGTGCTCTTTCGGACTGTGAAGTATTCGCGTTACCGGATACAGACTCTACGGCAGCTGTCCGGTGAGCACGTTGCTGTCGATAAGCTAGATCAGGCTCGTAAGACTGATGAGCTGGTGGCGGTGGTCGGTATTCCTCTAAACGAATTTCCTCTAACTCCCTGCAGGCTTCATCAAGATCATCTATGGTCTGAAATTTTCGCCCTACTAAACCTTGCCGTAAGTATGGTAGCAGATTTCGTCGGATACGATACAATCGCTCACTCTCCGCAGGTATATCAGTGAGGCGCCGAAATAAGACCTCCATATTTGCAATGAAAACAGATACTTTCTCATTCTTACCTTGTGTGCGGTCGCGAATTTCATCTCTCAAATGATCCTCATAATCACCGGGTAAGAATGTAGACTTTAACGCCATAATTAACTCATCCCATGAAGAAATACGATGTCTCTTAGCTCTGAACCATGTGAGTCCATCCCCCGTAAATAAATCGGTGGCAGAGGCGAAAAGTTGAGCCTTAGTGACCCCACGTGCTACTCTCAGTTCTTCGATACGTGTGAGAAAATTTGATAAACTAGATTCACCATCAAACGATAAGTTCCATTTATGTATCACCGATCTAGAGCTTTCGGACGCATCTCGGCGATTTGCGGCTAAATTCACGGAAATAGATTCAATAGCACGAGCTAATTGCGCTTCTAATTCGGTACTACGTGTCTGAGGACTGGAAGCAGCAGCGGGTGGCACTCCGGACTCAATCTCTTCGATTCCCGATTGATCCTGTTTCTCGCGAAAGGATTCCTCATGTTCCTTCATTAATGACGCGGAGGCTTGAGCAGAAAATTTACTACGCAAACTACTTAAGTACTGTGTACAGAGTGCTGTTAATTCCGTATGTTTTTTCTTGTCGTCCTCTGCTGACGGTGCAACTCGACTTAATCGGAGCTTTACGTGAGTGAGACGGGACCCTATGCGAGCAAATTCGTTTTGGTAATTCACTACGTTAAATTTAACTAGTTCCCCACGCAAATCCACTAATATGCTTTCGCAGATAACTAGTTCTGATGTAGGCACGAAATATGACTCGAAATTCGAAGGGGATTCACCAGATCGTTCTAAGCGTAAGAGTTCACGCAGTTTCTGTCGTTTTTCCTGTGACGTTGGAGGAACCTCACTGCCTCTCAAAAGCAATTCGTAGGTGAGTTCATCCTTAAGAAGACGATAGGGATCAATGTTCATGTCCATGTTAATTAAATATGTACGAATAAATCAAGTATAAACGCAATATAAAATGTAGTCCACTTATAACCTAATCAACCCGAAATGAATAAATCAAATATAAACGCAATATGAAATGTAGTTCACTTATAACCTAATCAACCCGAAACTAAGCTAATAATACCGAAAAAAAAAATACTCAAAATACCTAAATATCAAAATACTAATTAACCTATACTAATACCAAATTGATTTAACAACGCGAAATATAACTAACTACCTAAATAAGAAAATGTTCTAATTCTAGCAATAATTCCGAAAGTTTCAAAGCCCCAGACGTTAGGGTGCCAATTTATTACGTACCTTCTCGGTGGTAGTAATAAAGTCCTCACGATGAGGTTGCCGGCTTCTCAGGGAGAAGGGAGTGGGTCGTAAATTACTTACGGGTTTGAATCTTGGGCGCCACCGCAATCGGCTAGTGCACCCCATCCACTGACTGCGGATAGTGCGAGAACAACTACCAACCAACGCGATGCTGAAATAAAACTTGTGCCTGCAAAGGGCGTAGGGACAAGGCAGGTGGAAATGCTTTCGGCGAAATAATAGAACGTAAGTAGTGTAACAAAGAGAAACAGTATATTCTCTGCTAAGTAAAATATGAAATAGGTGACAACGATGAACAACAATAAACGCATAGATGTCCGTGACGCACAAGCTAACTGAATAAATAGCAAACGCGGTCGCCAGCTACTAATAATCGCTGCAGTCCTGAACCCGGAACCTAGACGCCTCTGAGTACTACAATAAACCCTACTACCGGATCTGGCCAGCCCGATTCACAAATAATGGCGGGTGCAGACGCACAGAACCGTGCGATATACAGCGCAGGCGCAACAACAATGCAAAGTAACGAAAGATGACCAATAAAACAAATGTGCGTAACAACAAACAACAGACATCCACGTTCACACTCAAATACAAAGGAATTAAACTAAATATCAAATTAACTTGATTCAGCAGAAGGCTGCGTGCCAGAGGGGCCTTGGAAAGTTAATAAGTGCAATTTTCCACAAAATGGAAATGTAAGAAAGTTAGAAATAACAGGAGAATAAACTACAACAATTAAGTCTTAACTTCTCAAAATAAAAATCAGCTGAAATAAGTTATCAAATTTACTGCGCACACAACCGCACAATCACACATGCACTTATCTGACGCACGTCCTCTGCAAGCAGGTAGGTGAAGGCGGACGGCGGGCGTAGCAAAATAAAAGTGACTCGACTGCGGTGACGACGGATAGGCAGCAGGAAAATCTGGACAGCAGCGGTGTAACAGCTGGACGTGGTGTTGGAAGTCGGCAGGCACGAAGTCGTTTCTCGGTAACGGCAAAAATCCCCGTAACTGGGTTTCCGTGCGATTTTTAACGCGACTGACGCAAAACAAAATCTCGCACAAGAAAATATTCTCGAAATAAACCTCAAATCCCGAAACTATTTCGGATCAAAAGATAACACTTTTGTAACGGTTATAAATCAAGAGCCGTAACCCGATGCACGTCTATTACCCTTTAACTTCCAAAGAATACTCGCTTGTCCTTGTAAATTCGCGTTTTACGCAGAAGAAAGTGCGAATTTGCAAAAGAAATGGAAAGAGAAAGAAAAGAGACGGAAACTTTGAAAACGGCGCTAAAACATAACTATTCGCAATAAGAAGAGACGACGAGTGTGTGTGAGCGAGAGAGAAGATCCGTTAGCGGTATGAGTAAGAAGAGACAGCTACGTAAACAACCAAATGACACTAGATTACGCGCGAAACGGAGAAGAAAGATGCATAAAATGGACTGAGTGTAAGATAGAATGAAATAGAAGAAACAAATAAATGTAGTTACCTGTAATGTCGATACGAAAGTAACCAAAATAAATAGTAAATTGTTCCTAACTATAAATGTCAACAAACCTAAGTTAATTAAATAACCTCTAAGTTGAAACTCAAAACTACTGTCATTCTAATAATTATTGCGAATAACTTAACGTTTTTAGCTAATTCAAATATTTAAAACAATTAAATAATTAAAGGTAAGTATGCAACACGAAAAATGATTATTAAACTTGAAAATTCTTTATAGGTAACGAGCACTGAAATAAGAAAATAGAGAAAAGTCATAAAAAGTTAAGTGTAAAAATGAGCACGTAACAAATTACCCGATGGTCATGAAACAATTGAAAAATATCTAAATGACAATGTAGGACCAATTTTAAGAGTTTATATAAAACATTTAATATTCAATGAAAAATACAATAAATACAATAAACAGTTGGATCAACTTTATGGGGTTAGACGTGTAGGTGACTTTTTTAAAATTGGTGATTCCTATGTGACACTAAGTAAAGATGACATTATTAATGTAAGAGAAAAGCAGTATAAAATAACACCAGGACTTGCAAAATTACTGTTTCTCACAGTTCCTAGCGATGAAAGTTATACTCTTGACGATTGGATAAAATATAAGGAAATAGTTATTGATACAAATGCACATAGAAAAAATTATTCACCGCTAGGCAAAATTATGATAAATAAATCTTATAAGTATAAAAATATAATAAAATATTTTCATACACAACCGGTGACAGGTACTGGTGGAACTAATTTAGTATCTACACCTAGAAACAACATTGATTTTAAATATTGGAATGATCCCAATGAATTGGTTAAACGTCTGCATATACTTCATTCTTCACGGGCTATTGGTCACACTGGATTAGAGTTCGAAATCGCAGCGATTGAGGAAGAGTTAAGAGAAGAGGGTTTTATTGAATAAACTCACTTTCGTTATGTCTGTCGACAAGTTTGGACATTTTTTGAGCTCTTCCAATAATCCTACAACATCAGCCGGGCAACACCAGAATTTAAGAAAAAACGAAATTGGTTATTCATTAACCAGCGACGGTGATTTGAATTTCGATAATAAGCGTTTAACGAACATTGGTCTCTCTCGCAACGCTAATGATGCTGTAACTAAACAATATGTGGATGAAAACAGTGGATCAATAAATAAACAGTTCCAAGGAGATATTAAATTAGTGCGTGACAGTGTTGCTCTTCTCGTCAACAAATTTGGACAAGAAATACGGGATAATGTGAAGGAAATTAGACTTGTAGAACTAAATCAAGAAAATAGAATTAAGGAAATGAAAGCACAACTTTCACAATATACTGATAACCAGTTGCATAAAATAAATGCAGATATACAAATTTTAAAAGAAGTTACAGCACAACTTAAAGAACAAATGGGATATTTTATTAACACACAAAACCATTAATAAAATGAGCGACGAAAAAAAACAATTAACAAATGAACTACATAAACCAGCGCGTCGCAATTTTCCTCGACGACAAGTTGCACTACGTGGTTTTGACGATTTATGGCAAGCAGATTTAGTCGACATGACATCATACCGTAATGAAAACAACGGTATAAAATTTATATTAACTGTTATAGACACATTTTCAAAGTTTGCGTGGGCAAAAGCTGTTCCAACTAAATCGAGTGTAAATGTTATGACAGCAATGAAGGAAATATTCAATACCAGTCGTGTACCACGAAATATACAAACAGATGATGGTACCGAATTTTTTAATCGTGACTTCAAGAAATTAATGCAAGATCATGACATTAATCATTATTCAACGTTTTCACACCTAAAGGCTAGCATTGTTGAACGTTGGAATAGAACACTAAAGGAAAAGATGTGGAAACAATTTAGCTATCAAGGAACATACAAATGGATAGATATTCTGGACGATTTAGTTGAGGAATATAATAATTCCAAACATCGTACTATACAAATGAACCCGTCAGATGTCAAAGAATCAACACGCATTCAAGCGTACTCCAATAGATCGGTGAAGTATTCACGTCGTACACTGAAAACACCGAAATTTCAAACTGGTGATCAAGTACGAATAAGTAAATATAAGCATATATTTGAAAAAGGATACACACCTAATTGGACAACAGAAGTTTTTAAAATTGCCGATGTGAAGCATACAATACCCGTAACTTATGAAATAGAAGATTGGGAAGGAAACCGTATTAAAGGCGGATTCTATCAAGAAGAATTGCTTAAAACAAACTATCCCGACACCTACCTTGTTGAAAAGATAATAAAACGTCGTGGTGATAAGTATTTTGTGAAATGGCTCGGCTTAGATGAGAAAAATAATTCTTGGGTTTTAAAAGAAAACTTTTTATAAAATGTATGATTATTGTATTAAATTGTATTCTATTTAAATAAATATTAATAATACTAGTACGATAGAGTTTTATTTAACTTATGTAATATTACACCTACTACAAATATTTTTAAATATCAGTTGCGATGTAGTGTGACGGGCAACTTTGCTCACACATCATATTCATAAACTACTGTTTGTTTACAATCCAAATATGAACTAGTTCAAACACGCCGGCCACAGAGTAACCCGCGGGCACTACCAGCGGCGGCGTTGCAGTACGATTTATAATTCTCCTTATATTCCTTCTACCTATTATCATACACGTGCCTAATATACTTCTATACTTGACAATTATTGAATAACACAACATTCTACGCATCCCTAACTATACATTCTGCACGCTCTAACACACTATTGAAACATACTCCCTCCTACAACGGCACGCACCTGACCCACCAGGGACACCACAGTACTCACACACAGTGTAGGACACCATACAACACAGTGTGGGACACCATAAAACACACAGTGTGGGACACCATAGAACAGTACTAACACATAGTGTCCCCCGAGGGACACCACAGTACTCACCAATTCACACACGGGACACCATACAACACACAGTGTGGGACACCATAGAACAGTACTAACACATAGTGTCCCCCGAGGGACACCATAGAACACACACAGAAATTTAACACAGAGTGTCTGCGTTATCGTGTCCTATATACTACTGATGTCTAACATCTAACAAAGGACTAAAACATAAAAACCGCCTATGTAAATTGAATCCATTTTTAGATAATACTGGTTTATTACGAGTAGGTGGTCGATTTCATAATTCTACATTCAATTTTGAAAAGAAACATCCGATTATTTTAGACTCTAAAGATCATTTTACTAAACTTATTTTTGAGCATGAGCATGAACGACTATTTCATGCTGGGCCTCAGCTTTTATTGTCAAATGTTAGAGATAAATTTTGGCCATTAGCAGGACGAAATTTAGCAAAACGTGTCGTACATAATTGTATTCGATGCTATAGATTTTCTCCAAAATTATTACAACCTATAATGGGCAATCTGCCTCGCGAGCGATTGGATGCTACGTTTCCATTTAATGTCACCGGCGTTGACTATGCTGGTCCATTCATGCTTAAAGATCGCAAAGGACGCGGATGTAAAGTGTCAAAATGTTACATATGTATATTCGTATGTTTTTCTGTAAAGGCTATTCACATAGAATTAGTACAAGATTTGACAAAAGATGCCTTTATCTTTGAGACGTTTTGTGTCTCGCAGAGTAAAACCGATCAAAATTTTTTCTGATAATGGGACTAATTTTGTATCAGCTAATAAAGAACTGAAAGAGTTAACAAATTTTTTAAAATCAAATGGGGATCAATTGCAAGAGTCATTAGTAAACGAGGGTATTAATTGGGAATTTATTCCTCCACACTCTCCACATTTTGGGGGTTTGTGGGAATCTGGAGTTAAAACTGTTAAACGACATCTGAAGCGAGTGGTCGGAGTTAGTTTATTTACGTTTGAACAATTTTATACTCTTCTTGTACAAATTGAGTCTATAGTGAACTCTCGCCCTTTATCTGTTGTAAAATTCCTAATATTTCTAATAAATGCAATAATTCAACTTAGTTACAAATCTAGATCACAAATGTACAATTTGAATTTAAATCAAATAAAACGTGTTACTGAACTAAATCCAGGTGGCGGGTGTGTCGCTACCAGCTGTCTCTGCTGACAGTTCTGCGAGTATGGAGGTTACAGTGCAGTACATTGTAAATATAAAAGAAAATACAGTAAATACATTTGTTAAATCATATCACAGGTGAGTTTTACGTTATGTAAAATAAAACAGTTGTAGCATGAAATGACAAATACATTGCTAACCATCAAAAATAAAGCATTTACAATCCACAGAGTAACACGAAAAGCTAAAATACAGGTACAATGCAGCTGTCTTTGTGTTCTGAAACGTTACAGGTCTTGTGAGCATTAAGAAAACAGAAACAGAGTGAAGCAAAAGTTGAAGCTGTCAAAATACTAGAACTAAACTGAGGAACGAGAATGTGAGGATTCGTTTGCAGAAAACTAGACCGGGAATTAAATGACGAATCATCACACCCTCCCTGTACTTCGGTGATTTGTGATGACGGATGCTGCCTTGTAGAGAGCACCGCGTCACTTCTGTTCCCTCCATGAAAATAAAGCACAACAGGGGTGGGGGCTGGATAGCTCGGTGGAGACGGGTCAGGCTCGTGGTTTGTGAAATAACGGTCGCAATGTTTAAACACAGTTTTAATAATAATAAAACAATAAAGTACACAAAAATATGAAACGTTGCAAAATAGGTCCCTGAAGTTCAGATCACTTTTCTCACTCAGATGGCCGCAGTGTTGCCGCTGGCTGTCTGAGCAAAAGCCAAGAAAAAAACACAGTAAAATAAAGCGCAGAAAAAATGACAGAGTCAGAATCAAACTATCGTTCGGTATCCGGTGCCGGAGGCCAACAGAAAGAACGGAGAATAATTCTCAACTAAAGTTCTGTACCTAGTGCTTACGCCAAGAGATAAGAACTCAGAATCAAGTCACTGTCAAAATAAACTAACGTTCGTAGTCTAGTGCAAAAACGCCAACAAACTTCGAACAGCGAAAATAAACTACCGTTCTTTGCCCAGTGCTTACGCCAACGAGCTCAGAACAACAAAATAAACTAATACTCAGCAAAACTAGAGTTCAAATATGGTGCTAAAAGCCGTCAGAACAGAACTTAGAAAATACTGAGAATAACAAGATCTAAATCCAGGTGCCTGAGCCAACGGACTTTGATAAAAATATAAACAGAAAAAATTAACTCACCAGGATATCGTTGTGACTCCATCATAAAACGTTGTCGGTTGAGAGAAAAAATATTCAGAAACCGATTAACATTAGCATTAGAAAACCCAGCGGTTGTGAGCGATCTTGTGAAAGAAGCCGCAGGCCATACAGGAAGAGTCCTAGGGGAAGTATTGTTTGTGGGTAAATGTCAGCATAAAATAGTCAATTTGAGGAAATCCGAGTTCTGTTACCGTGAATTACCAATCAACTACCAGAACCAATCAAGATTCATGGCTCCAATCACACGCGTCATTCAAGATTACGGCACACAGATCATTTGTGACGAACGCCTGCCGTCGATCTTTCATATTGAGGGAAAGTGGGTGGAAATTTCAACAACGTTGCGAGAAACATTTCCAACCCCAATAGAGCTGAACACCAATGAAGAGTTGGGGGATATACCAATGATGAAAATCTCCCCTATAAGCTCGCATGGGGTATACTCAAAGGAGGAAATGTTAGCTTTTCAACGCACCCTACTCTTTCCTAATGAAAGAAAGGCGGTCACCAATCTGATGACGAGGAGGGTCTCTGGAGCGGAAGTGGATGCCCAAGGTTTTCATATACCGAACGTATTTAGCGTAAAAGAATTTAAGGAAATGGCGATGAGCGTTGGTGAAGAGGTGTGGGGATTCCTATCCAGAATGGGTAATATATTCTCAGTTTTAGCATTCCTCTACACCTCTTGGTCAATGCTCAGCTATATAGCGGGGGTTGTGCTAAACTGTTTCACAATAAGAAAAGCTACCAGGGGCCATCCAAGAAGGCGTTGGATATTATGCGCGAGCCTCTGGAACGCTTTGCTTAGCAGACTGTTATTGAACAGTTTGATTAATCAACCCCCGCCAGATATGAGAACCATTGAACAACACGACGTTGACAATCCACCAGTAATAGGGACCACCTTACCACCCTACAGTCGATCCGGGGAGTGCATGGAGAATAATACGAGGCCAGCCACTAGTATGATGTCCCCCGCAGCCGTCTTGCGACAACCCCCTAATCACAATGTGGTTACCTATTGTAAAATCGCACAAATATTGAACTGAATTATGTCTTAAACATAATTCAGTTTTTATAGGGGTGGCAGATGTAACAAATGCTGACAATTCTAAATTATGTTTCAAAATGGGTCGTTCCAAACTGCACTATTTCTCAATCAATTTACGTCAGTCGCATTCTGCCACTTAGCAATATTTGTGCGATACAGGTATATATCGAGAATGATCACACGGCCCGTGGTCATTCTCGTTTAGACAGTTTGCTTTGTAATTCGTTAGTGTCAATAAAGACTTATTTCTTAGTGTACTTACGTTATTTATTGTCAAGACCAAGTAAGTGTTCTCAACAGCGGACCGAGGTAAGTATAGTGACTTTATTCGACGAACAATTACTGTTCAACAGAGTAATTGTTACAAACGTTAGGTATAGAATTATACGTTTGAAATAAAATTAAGCCCAATACGTAATCATTGCTTTTCTTCAATTCAATTGATGGGAAAAAATTTGTACTTAGCAATAAACTGTGTCCGTTTAAAGTTACTGTTATCGACATCGCGTTTCTCACTCAACGGTTATAGTTAGAATACTAACAATATGTCTCTATATATATCCAAAAGAAATTTCAAACAAAGATGTCCACATATTATACTATTAGGTGACTGTTCACTATTATAATTGTAATGAATATTGTATTTACCGAGGTACTTCATTATCTCTGCAGGTGGTTGTAAATTACCTATGCTGTCAAAGTAGATTACATTTTTACCACGTTTCTTATAAGCGGCCCAGTGAGTTCATCTACCTATATCGCTATCTAAATTTACAATGGCAGATTCATTGTATTTTGGTCGCCGCGGTAATGTATTGCGCATGTAAACATTTCGAAAATATGGAATATTATAATATTGAGCATAGTTAATTAAATCCACGTTACTCAGTGGAACTCTCGGTAAATTTAACGGTTTTTTGGATACGGTGAAAGATACAAGCCATAACCTTTATTTGTGGGTTTTACTTTAAGGCCTTTTCCTATAGCAATAGCTTCCATAGTACGATTGTGATGTTTATTTTCATCTAACTGTTTTTTAGCATCTTTTGCTTTAAGTACTGCGTTAGCAACGCTAGCTGCACCACCTGTCAAAGCCCCAAGTGCTGACAATCCCGCGAAGATAGGTATCAAAGGCAAAATGCCGCCAACTTTAGGTAGCGGTATTACACGTTCTTTGAGTTCAGTTGCTGATGTTGTTGGTATCGGTGATTTGTATTTTTTAACTTCACGTTTGGCAGCTCTAAGTGCAGTTTTAATAATACTTCGGGCAGTTACGTCATCAATATTTTTATTTATCTTCTTTTTTCATTTTATTGCGGATTTTGCAATTTTAATTACATTTTTGTGTTAGCCACAGCAAATGCTGATAATTTCTCTCCAGTCGAAGAATCAGGCGCAAGTACACGTTCTAATGCTTTCTTTTCTAATACGCTATCAGCTTCGTGTCGGTGAGTTAAATTATCTTTATTTTCAGAGTATGCTATGTCGTGTTCTTTGCAATATTCATCCAATTTGTTTATGCCTGGATCGCCACGTTTTAAACGTTTACTAAGTTTCGTACCAGGTCCACAATATTGATAACCGGGTATGTGGAATTCAACGGGAAGACGATTGATTATTGAATTCTCCAAACCACTGCCAGTATATCGAGATCTTGACATTTCAATAGTCAGTAACGAACTAAAATTAAAATTAAAATCGAATTGATTATATACCTATATATAAATGTTGACACCGGAATAAATTTGTCAGTGTGTGTCGCAATGAAGTTAATTAAACAACCTATATCACTGAAAGTTCAAAATATAGATCCTTATGAATCTAATACTAATAAGCCACATTCATTCAGACACAGTTACTTATTTCCAAATACATTAAGATGTATTATATGCGGACCGTCGAATTGTGGAAAAACCAATGTAATGTTAAGTCTTATCACTGATCCAAATGGATTGAAATTTGAAAACATATATCTGTATTCAAAAACACCTTATCAATCAAAATACAATCTACTAGACAGAATATTAAAACATATTCCGAACATTGGTTATAATTGTTTCAGTGGTAGTGAAAATATATTGAGCCCTCAAACAGCAAAACCAAACTCGGTCTTTATATTTGACGATGTTGTTTGTGACAAACAAAATGTTATGCGTGAATATTTTAGCATGGGACGACATAGTCTAGTTGATTCATATTATTTATGTCAAACATACGCACATATACCGAAACATTTAATTCGAGACAACACAAATTTTCTAATACTCTTCAAACAAGATGACATGAATCTACATCACATATACAATGATCATGTCAATACTGATATGACATTTCAAAAATTTAAAGAATTATGTTCACTTTGTTGGCGAGATAATAATTACGATTTTGTAGTAATAAACAAAGATGAGAACTTAAATGAAGGACGATACCGCAAAGGTTTCGACTCATACATAAGTGTGAATCATTAGTATGTTAACTTAGTATCGCTTGTGCTGTAACACGAGTAGAGAGAGAGAGAAGCGAGAAAGATGAAAAATAAGAAGAGTGTGAAACATAAAGTTTTAAATAAGAAATTCAAATCAATTAACAATGAGAAACTGCTACTGGACATAGAGAAAACAGCTGAGAACATAAATACAAAGATATAAAACGAAATGAAACCAGTAAAAATAATGCTTTAACACAACGATATAAGCCAATTGTGGAGCCATTAACCAGTGCCATTGCTAAAATAGAGCCTGCTGTGAACAAAGTTAAAGACGAAGAAATTAAAAAGATTCCTCCACACTTTGACGTCTTAGTGCAATCAGCTAGCGGCCAAGATAACTTGACTAATGATAACAATATAGTTACGAACACACATGCACGCAGAACAAATTATTTACCTTTTGGTAAAAATGTCAAGAAACATAAGTATAAGAAAAAAATTGAAAATATACCAACACAATCAGTGGTAACTGGTAGTGGCGGAAGTAATTTGCTATCTGCTTCTGACAATTCTCTTGAATATAAATATTGGAATAATATTAATGAGTTAGTTGATCGTTTATATTTACTCCATTCATCACGAGCAATTGGTCACACTGGCCTGAACAACGAAATAGCAGCCATAGAAGAGGAGTTAAGAGAAGAGAACATAATTAAATAAACTCATTCATATCATGTCTATTGATAAGTTTAGACGTTATTTAAATTCGCATACATCTGTCACCGATAGTGGTGGTAGAGATATTTCTCACAAACATACACTTCCATTTTCATTGAGCTATGAGGGTGATTTTAATTTCAAAAACAAACGTTTAATTAATGTTGCCCTTCCACGCTCAGATAAAGATGTTACTATTAAAGAGTATGTTGACGATTTAATCAGAACGTTAAGTCAGCAGTTACGAGAAGATTTGAGAACAGTGCGTGATAGTGTGGCTATCGTTATTCAGAGATTAGAACATGAAACACGAGAAGTGATAAATAAAATTACTGTAGTAGAAGAAACTCAAGATATGAAGAATATAGAATTAAATACACTAATTACTGAATATATTAACGATAAACTTCAGCACGTAAATAGAGAGTTACAAGGATTTCGCACAGTAGCAAAAGATGTTTCGGCTCTAAAACAACAAATAATGTCTTATTTTATTAATACACAAGGCACATCATAATGGCTACTAATGTTAAAAAGTTACTGACAAACGAACTGCATAGACCCGCTCGTCGCAATTTTCCACGACGTCAAGTTATATTACAAGGTTTTGACAATTTATGGCAAGCGGATTTGGTGGACATGACAGCGTACGCTAGTGTCAATAACAAATTCAATTTTTTGCTAACAGTTATAGATGCATATTCTAAGTATGCGTGGGCAGTACCCGTCGCAACGAAATCTGGATTAAATGTTACTGCAGCAATGAATACAATTTTTAGCAAAGGTCGAATACCACGAAATTTACAAACAGACGACGGCAAGGAGTTTTATAATCACCATTTTAAAACATTAATGCAACAACACGGCATTAATCACTATTCAACATTTTCACATCTGAAAGCCAGCATTGTGGAACGATGGAATCGAACTTTAAAGGGAAAAATGTGGCGTGAGTTCAGCTATCAAGGATCATATAAATGGATAAATATTTTAAAACGTCTTGTTAAACAATATAATAATTCTAAACATAGAACTATACAAATGAAACCTGTTAATGTTACGGCATCAACACATATAGCAGCGTACAGTAAAAATACAGATATTTTAAAGCGACTGAAGCCAGCACTGTTCAAAGTGAATGATCAAGTACGTATCAGTAAATATAAACATGTATTTGAGAAAGGATACACGCCAAATTGGACAACAGAAGTTTTTAAAGTCGCCAGTGTTGTAGTATTGATTGATGTAGTATTGATGGCCAAAACGGAACGAGAAATGAAGAGTATGATAAGAAGGTTGGAAAAATATCTGGACAAGAGAAAGTTAGAGCTTAACGTCAAGAAAACAAAGATAATGAAATTCAAGAAAGGAGGAGGACGAAAAAGAGAGGAAAGTTGGTACTGGAAGGGACAAAATATAGAAAAAGCCAAAGAATTTAAATATCTGGGGTATACGTTCAAGAGAAACGGGGGGGGGGGGGGGGGCTGAAGCACAAATTGGAGAATTGAGAAGGAAAGCAATAATAGCAGCCAAGGAAACGTGGAGCATAGGAGAGAGAAAGTTCAAAGGAAACATAAAAACCAGATTAATGCTATTTGACGCATTGGTTAAAAGTATTATGATGTATGGAGCGGAAATATGGGGATGGGAAAGACAGGAAAAGTTAGAAGCAATTCAAACCACATACATAAGATGGCTAATTGGAACTGACAAAGCAACCCCGAATTATATTACAATGGAAGAAATGAAAAGGGATAATTTGGAAATCGAAGCGGGAAGAAGAGCGATGAAATTTGAAGAAAAGATTCAGTTAGGACAAAAAGGAGAAATTATAGAGGAATGCTTCAAAGAAATCAGAAAAAGAGATGAGAAAAGAGAGAGTATGAGCAAGAGAAGAAAATATTACGAAAACAATGGATATTCAACAATGGAAATAGATATTGGGAGAGCGAGAGGACATAATATGACAGAAACAATAAGACAAAGGAGTATAGAAATTCAGAATCAGTGGAGAACGAATAAATTAGAAACATCCAGATACAACCCCAAGTATAAAGAAATAAGAACCATCGGAATACCACGCTACCTGAGGGGAGAAAAGATTGAGAAAATTAGGAAAATAGCAAGATACAGATGTGGGAACGAAGAGAAAGCCAACGAGTACTGGAAGAGGGATGAAGAAAGAAGTTGCAGACTATGCGGGGAAGACTGGGAAACAATAGAGCATCTTTTACAGAACTGCATAGAATTAAAAGAAGTAGAAAAAAACAGAGAAGATATACTGGACGACTCGGGCGGGGGACTATGGTGGATGAAAACATTAGAAGAAAGGAGAAAAACCCTGAAATGAATTGAATCAAATGCACTAAATGAACAATTACAGTATTATTTATTTATTGTAATATAATATATTATTTCACTAATTAAGGGAAACAAAATGTAGATTTAAGCCGAAAGGCAAAATAAAGACATTTACTACTACTACTACTACTAATAATATAATCTTTGATTTGAAATAAAAAATATTGCGATAAATTAATTATTTATCAAAATATTTAAGAAAAGTACTACTTCTGGTTTGGGGATTGCTTCCTAAAACTAACTGGGTTCTTAAGATTTGTATTAAAACGTTAAATATAAAATTTGGTTGTTAAATGTTTGTAAAAAATGTTACATACCTACAACCTAACGGACACACACACACAGACATCACCTCGAAAATACTTCGTATTCTATGGCTCCTAAAACGTGCTTCTCCACTAAAAACTCATACTCGAAAATTTTGACCCATCATAATGCCTCTCTTATAGAATATGAGGCGGGAGATAAAAACAATCGTTGAATTTAACATTTTCGAGATGATGTGAGTGTGTGTGTGTGTGTGTGTGTGTGTGTATGTGTGCGTTCATTCGTTTGTATGTTATAATTATTTCGGAAATGATAACTTAAAAAATATCAAACAATAAAATTTCAAATTTTATATTTAAGGTTTTAATCTTAATAAGCCATTATATTTTTGGTTTCAATCTACAAACAAGAAGTAGTACTTTTTAAAAATATTTCGATAAATAATTTATTTAAGACAAATTTCTTAATTTTAATAAACGAAAGATTATTTGATAATTATCTCAATCAGTATTTTAAAAACTACCTACGTGTTTTTACAGTATGAGTGAATATTTTAATTGCAACAATTTATTTCTACGACCACTATTTTTTTAGCTGAAATGAAGTATAGAACTAGAGTTGCAGAAGTCCGGGAAATTTGAAACTAAGGAAAAATTTGATTTTGTGGAAAAATTGGGTATCTACGAGTATAATAATTTTAATAAAACTAAGAAAATATTTTATAATACTTTTCTTTTGTATTTATTTATTTCATAATACTACTACAAGAAATTGACTCTTTTGATAATAAGTGACCCGGACAGATAAATTTTGGTAGTGCAGTAACCGTTCCTCTTAAGGGGTGTATTCTAAACACATTCCGTTACTAGGAAATTATCAAACGGACTCCGTTTAAAAATATAATTTTAACGGATCTGTTAAAAATTTCTATTCTGAAGAGCACGTTTTTACGGATCCGTTAAAATTAAATTTTTTAACGGACTCCGTTTAGGTCTACTATGAACAGAGATGCATATTTCGTTTTGTAAACAGTGTTCCCAATAATTGCATAATTATCGTTACATTAATTTTTAATTGTATTTCAAAATATTGCAGACAATTTGGACGAAATTATATTTATACTGTTCTTCATATTTAAACACTGATTTCGGCTACTTGTCTGTTTATATGACATGACATGTCAGATTTGTAGTTTGTACGACATTAGTACAGACAAACTTGCTACCTTCCCCTTCTACTTTTAAGAAATGCAAAGCCCACTTCTTGCTATCTGCTTTTATATATGTTTGCCCTTGTTTAAAGCAACGGGAGAAAATTCAACACTGCTACTACAGTTGATCAACACACAAAAATAAGTTCATCAACAATGTAACAAGTTTTTGTTCAGTGTTAAGTTGAGCTACTGTAAATTATAAAGGGAAGATTTAAAAGCAAATACAAAATTTGTATGCTATATGTATAATTATGTACAACTTTGACTATTTTTAAAAGTAAAATTTATTTTTCTCGATTTAAAATGTAACTGTCAGTCAAAATGATAAAAAAGTAGTACCTAGAAATACTGATAATATTAATATTTTTATTTATGAACAACATGTAACTTTTGTGTTGATACTTCTCAAACACATTTTTATAATTATTAATTTAATGGGCTACTTGCAGGGTACTGAAAATGAGATTTTTATAATAATGAACTTAATGTTAGATCTAAAATATTTGTAAATATACTAATTTCATTTTAAAACAATTATGTTTTTAAGTAAATTGAGAAAGGAATTTGGCTATGACGTCATTATTTTGTATAAGGAATATAGCAGCATTCTACGTCACATCACATGATTCAGTTTTCATTAATTAATTTTGGGCTTGTTGATAAAAATTTTGTGAAAATAAAAAATACGGGTCCTATGCTAAGATTTTACCTCTTCTTCAAAAATATATAATAAATAAATCATACAAGTATCAAGTATCCCCCATTATAAAATGAAAATGTTAAACTAAGAAAGTATTGTTGTTTGAATACCTATTTTACATATAGGTTATCTATACATAATTCAACTTAATTAACCCAGATAAAGCCACCGTCCTTTTAAAAGGACACTATTTAAATATCTAAAACTTTCATAGTTAGGCTTTTGTTTTCAAGATGGCGCTATATATTTTTTAAATAACAATATTTACTTCACTGGAATCAAAAGATGTTGCACATGTAGTTGTATTTTTTATATGACTTTTGTTTGTCAATATTTTTAAATTTGGGAAGATCAGAAACATGGATAATTGGACGTGATTGTATAGTGTTTATCAATATTGTAAATTTAGATTATTGTACAAATAAAAGATAAAAATGCTTCAAATTTTACATATTAGTGAACATTACCTTAATTTTTTTTTATTATCTTAAGTTATTATTACAACAAATTGGCTGTCCTTTATAAAGGACAGTGGCAAAATATATGTCTAAACATATTAGATATAGGAAACGGTTACTAACGTTACACGAAAGATTTGACGTTGATATCGAAATTCCGGAAATATAAATGACAAGAAAATAGTGTTTTTTTTCAATTGCGTCTAATAATATTCAAGTATTTCCAACATTTTCGGCGATTAGTTGATCTTGGTATATTAGAATCGTTTAGAAAAATTACAAAAAGGGGCCCAAGTAGATCAGCGGCAAATTACATGATTATTCCAGATTTGATGGCACTGACCATCTTATAATTTATCAAGATAAGCAAACAAGTTGCTGTTTATGCCATAAAAAAAACTAATGCTACATTGCACTACACCATAAAGAATGTTTGACAGCTTACAATATAAGATACATTTTGTAATTGTTAAGAAATCTTATCAGTATTCATAAATAATTATTAAATCCAAATTACAATGCTTTATTATTTACGTATGTGCACTAAAATTATTACAAAAATTTTGAAT
This sequence comes from Agonum fuliginosum, assembly GCA_947534325.1. NCBI lineage: Eukaryota > Metazoa > Arthropoda > Insecta > Coleoptera > Carabidae > Agonum > Agonum fuliginosum. The sequence goes on along the minus strand of OX384035.1, from coordinate 20,299,454 downwards.
AATGTACGAGACAGATCGCTTATAACGCCACTGTCCTTTTAAAAGGACACCCATTTTTGATAAAACTGAAGTATTTAAAAACTTTTTTTTTTTAATTTCTCGTTTTTTTATCATTTTGAACATATTTTATGATGAAATTGTTGTGAATTAGAAAAAAATATATTTCGGCCTTAAGTGGGTTAAGAAAAGAATCCCTCAGAATAATTAGAATGCCATAATATAAATCGAAATTTTATCATCATATTGAGGTTCTCATTTTTTATGAGGGTGTATAAATAAAAAGCATGATTTCTTTGAAACAAATTAAGTATCATATCAAGATTTTTTTTTATTAAAATCAATATTTTCACAAAATGTGCTAGTTTTGCAAATTTTATAACAATATGTACCTATAGCTGGAATGTTTTATTGTTTAATAATACTTAAAACTTTATTTATCAATACATAATTATAAACAAATCGTCAGCTGAGAATTAACTTGTACCAAGTCCACTTTTTAAAATTTTTGAGTTATCATGTTAGTTTTATTCTCCGTATCAATATGTACCATCTCCACTTGCAAAACCTTTTAAATTGTGAGTTGGAAGCGAAATAAACCAAATAATTTCTTGAACTAAGTCCTCCAAACTCGTTTTTTTTCGAATTGTGTTGTACCAAGTCCAGAGCCAATCTTAGCGCTTAAAATAACCACGTGATATTGGACTTGGTACAATATAATATCAAATGTGAAAAAAGTATAAGAAACATCATGACTTCATTACACAGAAATATACACTATACAGCCCTGTGTCTCTTCTCCGAAACCTTGTCAGCATTGCTAATTCAAGTAAAAATATTTATTTATGTATCAAGGGCATCATGATGATGTTTATGCTCATCCGAGGGCGACATGTTTACAAGCCCAAGGGCCTCTGGCCCGAGGGTCTGTAAATCGCCCGAGGGCTATAAACATCAATGATGCCCGTGTTGCATACAATATTTTATGTCTTACTATTTTATTTAAAATATTGCGCGCGTGACATTTCGCTTTGACGTTTCGAATTTTGTTAATATTTTTGGTATCCTAGTAACAGACATAAAATATATTAATTTCAGAAGAAAAACATTAGTGATGTCTCAATATTACCATGGCAATTTCTTAATGCCCTAGGATATAATGTAGTATATAACATACCTCGTATCCATGACATAATTAAACAATTTAGGAAGACATAAAACTTATTATAATCCAGATGCATAGGTCAGATTTTTTGATTATGAAAAATACTCCAAACAAATTGCTTACAACAACATTCCATACTCAAAAGTTAAATATCTCTTGATAAACAAAGTCTCTTATATTGGGTATAAAACATCATTTTCTGGTGTAAAGTTTGTGACGTACGATTAAATCGTAATACTCGAAATCGAAAAGAAGACAATAACTTTGCAGATATTAACACATTAAGTTCCTGTAATCGGTACTACGCCCATTTTAGACGCTAAGAAGAAAGCTGAAATACATGCCTGAGGTTGATTGTAATTTTTATGACGTGTACTTAATAAGTATTATTTTGTGCACCTAGGCAGGGAAGCGTGCTATTATACGCCCGCGGGCGAAGCGGCGGCCCGAGGCGAAGCCTTCGCGACGGCGCCGGCTTCGCCCAAGGGAGTATAGCCTTCCCTCCCGTGGGACACACATTATTTTACGTCACGAGGGTGTGGAAAACTCGCTTCCCTCCCTCCATTAACGGGAGGAAAAACACTTCTTTCCTCCTACGAGTGACGTAAATGGATATTACATACTGTTTTTGTATTTTGACATTTTGCATTATCTGGTGTACACTAAAACAATATATTTTGTCCATAAAGAGTAATAGCCTTTTTATTTTTACATGCATTTTATCTACATCATAAATGGACTTGGATCATTATTGTGTCATTAAGGTAATTTCACTGACAAATTTGTTATTTTTCTTGAACCAAGTCCATTTTGAATTTTGTAATATCCTACCTTCTGAATATAATTGAGTGATAGACATACTTCCAAATAAATAAAACATAAGCAAAAACAACGTACCATGATTTTGGGATCATTTTATTTAACCATAAATAAAATAATTGAAATCAAAACTTTGAATGGTCTTTTCTCCAATATGAGTTTTGCGGATTTGGTTCAAGTTAATTCTCAGCTGACGAAATATCTACTCATAGATCTTCGGGCATAATTTTAATAAATAATTTTAATTCGTGTTTTCTATGTCGTTTATTTATTTGATTTATGTACTTTATTTATATATCTCTTTTAAAGAATAGTTATTATTATATAACAAACCTGCTAAAGGTCTGTTTAGCTTGCGACGGAATTTTTGCCGAGGCTTCAAAAATCTCGAGGACACTAAACACATTGCGCAGACGAGTTATACACAATATTTTTTGTGCAACTACAGTGCACATAATTAAAACACATTTTATTTTTGTAACAATTGTCAAAAATATCTGACATTGACATGCCAACTCAATAAATTCGCAGCCGTTACTAATAGCAACGCGGTCGCGAAATGTATTGTACACATAAATGTTTTACTTCGCGTCCTGAATTACGGACGTTAGTGACTTTTTTGACAGTTGCGTAAAACTAATTTTTGTTCGATTTTTGTTTAAATAATAGTATTAAAATAATTATATAAATAACTAGCGTTTTACCCGTGCTTCGCTACGGTTTGTTTTAATTTGAAGACGTGGGGGGAAGGGATCCAAAATACCTTACTTTGAGCCCCACATACTCGGTTTTGATAGGAACTCTTATGAAGATTGCCTCTGATTAACACTTATTATTATCTTCACGTTTTAGACCCTACTGAACCCAAAAACCATAATTTTAAAAATAATCAGTTCGGTCTGTCTGTCTCTCCCTCGGTTTGTCGGTAAGCACAATAACTTGAGAACGCGTATGAATTTTCGACTCAAATTTTTAATTTGTTTATTTACAAAAAAAATAATTTTTAATTCTCGAATTTTAAACGTCGCACTTTGACATTGTCAGCTGTCACTTTGATATTGTCATCTGTCACTTTGACATTAACAGCTGTCACTTTAACACTGTCTGCCTATTTTATTGCAAAGCCTGTTATGAGTGCCACAGCAGATTTTTATTAAAGGTTAACGTGCGCTTTTGACACATGTACAAAAATCTCATTCTCCCGTGTGTAGTTTCCAATAACTACCATAACCATGAGCATAAAGTCTTCTTACTTTATGACCATAATGAGTACCCGTGAATTAACAGCTAGTACTTGTGCACTCTAGTGCTAGTAAAACCTTACACAAGGATTAATTTCTTGTATATCTTTTTCGATTACTCACAATATGCGGGTAAAAGGCGTGTTATGAATAGTTAAGTGCTAAAAATATAAAAGGCAAAAATCACCATCTCCTTATAAACCAATAAACATTTGAAAATTAAAATTGCACGATAAGATTACAAACCTTAATTTAATTACTCTTTCAGGGCTTCATATTTGTTAATCTTATTTTCAGTTTCTATTTAATTTATTTTAACTTATTTATTATACATTCTTATGAATAAATAATATCTATTTGATACATGTATTTGACACATACATTTTTATAACTAAATCACGATAGTGTGACATGTTTTTATTTTCAATTTTTTATTTGTTTTCCAAAGCAACTTATAAACTAAAATTATTTTCCCCCAGAAAATTAAATTTCCCCCCTTAAGAAGCTGATTAGGACAAAATCCTGAAACATGGGTTTTAAATATTTCGATGCGCTACTATTGCATGTAAAAATCAAGTTGATATCTCGTCTGAGTTAAGAGATATTGAGAAATTCGTAAAAACGCATTTTATCCCCTTTTCCCCCTTTAGGGGGCGAATTTCAAAAAATCCCTTCTTAATGAGCGCTTACATCATAAAGCGAATATACTGTCCAAATTTCACATTTTTAGGCTTACGGGTTTGGGCTGGGCGTTGTTGAGTCAGTCAGTCAGGACACTTTACTTTATATATATATATATATATAATATATATATATATATATATATATATATATATATAATATATATATATATATATAATATATATATATATATATATATATATATATATATATATATATATATATATATATATATATATATATATATATATATATATAATATATATATATATATATATATATATATATATATATATATATATATATATAGATTTGATTGATTTAAATCATATTGGTACATCCTATTTTTTATACATGATCGTATGAAAATATTTTGTGGTTCCTTTTCTGAAATATTTGATTTCGGGTGAATAATTTCTGGCCTCCATAAATAGTTCAAAGAAATAAAAAATGTTTAATTTATTTTTTATTATTTTTTCATTCCAAAATTGATCAGTTCGATATAGGATAGGTACCTAGTATCTACAAGAAAGTCATGTGGAGTTCAAAAATTTAAAGAACATATTTTACGTGTACGATTGATATAACAATGCATTATTTTGTTTACTTTTACTTTACTTATAATTTCTTATTACTAATTACCTACCTAAATAATTTTTTCGACTATTTTACTATGTTTATTCAAATTTATTACATACAAAAAATAAGTAGGTATTTTTGTACAATCCACAATTCATTCATGCCTTCTATTCCCGGAAATTTCATTCATATCATTATCTACCAATAGAAATAAATGTCATTGGTCGAATATAGTAGCACGTTGTATCTTGTAGAGGGGGAACATACTCCCCTAACGATGTCTTCCGAAATAACCGGTGAAAAGGGGTTTAGTAGAAATCAAACCACAGCTAAACGAAAAGAGATATTTTCGATTTTTTTTCACTAGCCTACTAACAAAGCTTGTGGCTATGTCTCTGACCAAATTATTTTTTTCAAAATCGGCATGAAAATCGTCATTTCCAGACTAATTTGCGGCATGAAAGTAAGATTTTCATGACTAGGCATGAAAATTTTATTTTCATGCCTAGTCATTTTTACTTTCAACTTTGTTTACTTGTCATGACAACTTTTTCTAAAATTTGTGACAGCTCTGATGATTTGTCACAGCTCTGATGATTTATGCAAACCTAATTTTTTTAATAATTTTAAGCTTAATTGCCGATTTAAAAAAAATAGAATACATCACGCGTCATAAAAATGTCTTTGCTTGACTCGGAGGCTTTGAAGAAATGCTCGGACGCTGCGCATCCTCGCATTCTTCAAACGCCTCCTCGTCTGCAATGAAACATTTTCATGACTTGTAATGTAATATACTATTTCATTCTTTGTACATTTTCCCTTTAAAAAATTAAATTTAAAACAACAAATTATTTGCTGTTTTTCTAAATTATCATAATTAAAGTTTAGATCATTAATTACGCAAAATAATCGGTCAGCGCAATTCACTGATCCTTCTTCTACACAATGATGTCAAGTTTGTAGATATTACTTGAAAAATGTAAGTGTAGCGTGATTTCTATTAAACTGCTGTTTTGCGTACCACCGGCAATCGCCTTAAATCTACATTTACTTCATGCTGCATATTGTGTACATATCATTTGTAATATATAGGTATACCTACCTGCATTAGGCTATATGCAAATTTAATATTTAAGGTAGCAACTATATTAAATAATTATTGGAATTAAAAGTATAAAATAGGTATTAGTATTTTTTCATTATTATAAGTATTACTCTCCTTATATCAGCGGATGCAACAGCCTTTGCTAAACTGTTCCTGAATCACCAATAAAATTAATTGATTAATGAAGGTACCCAAAATAAAATAGATAAAATTTGAGGTTTTACATCTCGTAAGAATTCAAATTACAGGTTATAGGTGAAAATTTATTTTTTAAAAATAATTATTTTTTAGTTAAACGTATGTTTAAATAACTTGATTTTATTCATGATCTACGTATTTATTTCATTATAAAACGTTGAGAAGAGCTAATAATGTTTTTTTCTTCAAAATTATTCCATCCGTTTGACATAACGGCATTACAACAGCATCCGTTCAGATATTCACTTTTAACGGAGATAGTTTACGGATCTCCGTTATAAAATATAACGGAGCACCCTTTTAGAATAGCAAATATCAGATAACGGTCCGTTTAAATTTAACGGTCCGTTCAAAGTTAACGGAGTGTGTTCAGAATACACCCCTAAATAGATAAAATGTAAACATTTTTACCATGACAACAATCATTTTTTGTATTAGGACGCATAGATTTACTTTTTGTACAATTGCTATGGTGATCATAAACAATCCCCAAATGGCCTCCTTTTGGGGTAGTTGCGAAAAAAATAAGTTGTTGATTTTTTGATAAATTATGAAACTTTGACCAATTCTGAACATGTTTATGTAAAAAACATTTCTAAATTTACAACTTTTCTTTCATAATTTCCATAAATAAAGTTCGCGGTACAAACATTGTGACGTAGTTTTTGCAGAATAATACAGTTCGTCTAAGTCTTGGCGACTCCGACAACTCGTTGTAATACCTCAACAAAGCGAAGTCACATATCTTTTTATTTTATTGGAACATAATTTTAAACTTATTTCAAACTGTTGACGTAAAGTATTTGAATTTGACACAGGATGAAATAAAAAATATTACTTATTTACTCGACAAGTCGCATAGTTCTTGAAACACTACAAATTTTATGCCAGCCTGTACACTTCAAGGACTGTACAGAGAAATGTCAGTTGAGTTCTGAGTTCACCCGCAAGAGGACCGAGCTCTGTGATTGATTTTCACAATGCACGTCATCTGAAATTAGAAGATATTTAAAAAAAATTGTATCCTAAAAATAATACACTTCTCACTCGTGAAACATTTATTAAAATTAGTTACTTAATGCATTATTTCAGAAAAAAAAATTAATTGGAAAATGCGCAACTACCCCATTGCATCAAATACGACCGATTGGCGAAAAAATTTAATAGTTTGTAAAAAGAAATTTAATTCTATATGCAACAGTTTTAAAATTCTATAATAATGGTAAATGAGACCAGTTGTGGGTTTCCATATCATTCAAAAGGTGACTTTTGATATAAGTAGGCATAGTATCATACAAAATTTCATCTAAAGGCAGATTTATGCAGCCATTTAATTTTCATTTAATTTAATTTAAAAGATAAATGTGTGTAACTCAATGGAGCCATGCATGCACCATTCCATGGCCTCCTTTAGTTACAGGCCGGAGCATGTATTAAATGGCAACAGAGCGAGGGGGCCGTCTGTGCCCAGATTGTATAACAACCCCAATTATTGTATCAGCCGTTAGCGTTACTAATATAAACCCTAGGTCATCAAATTGATAACACTCTGATTTATAATACTTCACCGGCTAAAACATCAACTGGGAGTATAAAATAATTTATTTAATTTTAATTGTTTGCCTAAATTTGGTAATGTGATTTCGGAAGATGGGTTTGTAGCCCGTGAATCGATCAACTTAATTAGATGGGAGATAGTTAAATGTTTAGATTGCTCTTACCTTATTAATCACCATAAAAATAAAATAAACAATTGATCACAACTCAATTTATTCAAAAATAATTATAATAAACTCAAACTCATACAAAAGGTTCTCAGTTTGTGAAACAACCTCTCTTGACGACAACACACAAAAATAATAAAATACAAAAAATTGTACAAATACAAAAGTTTCACTTACTTCATAAATGTAATTGTGAATACACTTCAATAAAAGCTGCACGACGATGATTTCTTCTTAAAACTTCAGCTTGGCAATCTTGTAACCACTGTTTAACAATTCTTCTTCAATAAAAACTATCTCCCCAAAATTTAACTCCCACACGTACTCGCGACTCTACTTCTAACTGACTGGTTTGTGACCCCGTTACTCACTACTAACTCATGACTGACTGATGAGCCCTTAACTGACTGACTCGTGAGTCCCTGACTGACTAACTGGTGGACTGATTCCCGAACTGCGGTCCTCACACTCCATATATCTCCCCCCCATATTTTAGAGCACCCACGCTAAAATAATAACCCTGGGTAGTGGTTGTTACAATTGTCTGCTGGCGCTACTGCTCGTATATGTGTATTACGCCCTTCTTTGCTTTAGTTTTGTTGTAAATATTTATTTAATTAATAAATATGCCTTGCACAAGTAATTATAAGAGTTTAAATGCTGAATCGCATAAGCTGTCAGTAGGCCGGTCGGCCCTCTAACGTCACTAGAATTAGCGGTAACACTGTCTATGCTTCGACCTGTAACTAAAGGAGGCCATGACCATTCTCATTTATGTTTTCAAATGCGACATTGTTACCATAGTTATCTTTTAAATTAAATTAAATGTGCAGGTGTTAAATTTGAATTTACGCGCCAAGCTTTATGTTGGTAGTGGCGGAAGTGTTGACAAGGAAGTACGAGTTACGCTATGTTCATGTGCATGTACAGTTTGGTTAAGTTAGTTATGGCCGACAGTTTATGTAAAAGTGACATACGAATTAAAGTTTTATTATACACGAATATTTGTATCATCTTATTCTATAACGCCCAGACCGCAATCCATTCCTACAGTCTCAGAAGTGGGATTACCGGAAAATACAATATTTTAAGTGTAAATTGGCAAAATGGACGGTATTAGTGAGAATGTGCCAGAAGCAGATGGTCAAGCACCAGAAGCAGATGGTCAAGCACAAGCAGCAGATGCAGTTCCTGTTTTTAATATTGACATAGACCAAATTATTGCATCTACAGCTAAAGCTATAATTGCAGCACAAAATAGTAAGACTAATTTAAACTATGGTGATATTTCTACTCAAATTCCTATGTTTGGCGAGAAAGATGATGACGATGTGGACCTGTGGATTAGCCGGGTTGAAGAAGTTCAATTAGCGTTTGGCTTAACAGATGCGATTACAAAAGTTTTAGCTACAAAGCAACTCCGTGGTCGTCCAAGAGAGTGGTATGACTATTTACCCGAAGCAGTCAATAAAAGATTGTCAGAACTCAAAAACGATTTGAAGAAGATGTTTTCAAGTTATGAGAGCCATACGGTCATGATGCGGAAAATGGAGTCTAGAAAATGGAAGTTTGGTGAGACTTTTGGCCAGTATTTCTATGATAAAGTCAAGTTCTTAAACAAACTACAGCTAAGCGAACGAGATTCAGTAGAATACGTGATAGAAGGTGTATTGTTTAGGTGGTATTCTAAACAACCTTAGTTTGTATTTATAACTTATATTTCATAAACATTAATACAATATAATAATAATGAAAACATGTGTTATTATCTGTCAAACTTCTACTTCTTGCGTACATCCAACTTCGGGCTAGTATCGAAAGTTACTACGTCAACGCAGTGTTGCCAATGAGATGGTATTCATTGACATCCCCCTTCTTTTATAAATTTAATTTTATTACTGGATTTATTTTTCTTCCAGATCTTGTTACAGAAACTGGAGAATTTTCTTTGTTGATCGCTGTTAGTGATTCTTCCTGTTGATTATCTGTACTCGAATAATTCTTGTTTTGATTTTGTTTTATTTCTTCTTGATTGACATTTTGTTTTTCTTCCTCGTCCGTAGAATTACGTTTTCTTAGAAACCATGAATTCCGCCTATAGGTTGCTCCGTCAGGTGTATTGATAATATACGATCTGGGTTCAAGACATTTCCTTTGTATGGTTGCTGGTAGCCATTCCTTCTTCTGGTTTCTGTAAAGTATCTTTTCTAGTTCCTTGTACTCTGGACAGACTTTTGTACCTCTGTCTGCATATTTCTTCTCAATATTTTTTAATTGATTTAGTCTAGCAGATATTCCTTCGATTACTTTTGGTTTCAACAATTCATTCTGAGTCGGTAATAATGTTTTAGTCCTTCTGCTCATCAATCTTTGTACAGGCGAGCCCAATGTATCTCGAGGGGTGTTTCGATGATGTAGCAATGCTAGACTTAAGTCTGTTCCTTCTTCAATATATTTTTTTAACAGATTTTTTGCCTCTTGCACGTATCTCTCTGCTAATCCGTTTGACCTAGCGAATTCAGGGCTTGAGAGACGATGACTAAAATTCCATGTTATTCGGAACTTTTTAAATTGTTCGGATACATACTGTGTCCCGTTGTCTGTTAATAATAGGTCTGGTATTCCATGTATCGAAAACCAGTTTTTTAAAACATCGATTATAGTATTGGTTTGTATGTTTGGTAGTTTTGCAACATCAAAATATCCTGAGTACGAATCAGCAATAACTAAATAATAATTTCCATGTAATTGGTAAATATCTGATCCTACAATCATCCACGGCCTGTTTGGAATGTCTTGCGGTAATATTGGTTCTTGCGGATTGTTGCGTTGATATTTTTGACATGGTTTACAGTTTTTTACAAACTTTGTAATATCATCTTTCATAGTGGGCCAAAAAACATGATCTCTTGCCAGTTGAAGAGTACCCTGTATTCCTTTATGAGATCGGTGACAATTTTTTATCACGGTTTCCGTCATTTTAGGTGGTATCATTGTTCTATCATTTTTAAACAATAAATTTTCATGAGTCGATAATTGTTCTCTGTATGTCCAATATTTGTGAAGTTCTGGAGGCAGTGTTGTTATTTTATTTGGCCATCCTTCTATTATTACTTTCTTGAGCTTGGTCAATTCTTCATCCGTGTTAATATTAGCTTCTAATTCATTTATTTTTTCTTTTGTGAATGGAATTGCGACACATATTTGTAATTGATCAGGCTTGTCCGTTTCCTCTTTCAAATCACAGTCGCGGCTCAATGCATCGGCTATGAATAATTCAGACCCCTTCTTGTATACTATTATTGGATTATATTGCATGATCTCAATATACATCTTCTGCAATCTTGGTGGAGCTTCATGAATTGGTTTTTTTAAAATACTCTCCAAGGGCTTGTGATCAGTTTCTATTACTAAATTAGGATTTCCCCAGATGTATTCTCTAAATTTGTTACATGCTGCAACTATAGCATATGCTTCCTTCTCCAATTGGCTGTAATTTGTTTGCGTTTTGGTTAGCGACTTAGCGCTATATGCTATAGGCCTTTCATCTTGCAATAATACTCCTCCGACTGCTTTGCTGCTCGCATCCACAGATAACTTTACTTGTTTAGTCGGATCATAATGTCCTAACAATGGTGGTTTCTTTAGACAGTCAATTAATTTTTCGAACGCTTCTTGTTGTGAGTCGGTCCAGCTCCAAGCATTTAATTTTTCTGTTAACTGTCTTAGTGGTGCGGTTATTTCTGCCAAGTTCGGAATGAATTTGCCAACATATGTAATCATTCCCAGGAATCGCTGAAGTTCTTTTGTGTTGGTTGGTGTTTTTATTGACGAAATAATTTTCACCTTTTCCGGGTCTGGTAACATACCTTTGCTTGTGAGTCGGTGTCCCAGAAATGTAACTTCATTTTGTTTGAACTTGCATTTTTCATGGTTTAACTTTAATCCCGCTTTCTGAAGTCTTCTGATTACTTCTTCAGTTATTTCATGTAACTGTTTCTCATCTGGTGCATGAAGTAAAAGGTCATCCATGCTACACTCAACTCCTGACATGCCTTTAATTATATCACACATCACCTGCTGGAACACTTCAGGTGCTGAGGCGAGGCCAAATGGAAGTCTCTTGCATTTATACCTGCCCCATGGTGTTGCGAATGTCAAGTATTTTGATGTTCTTTCAGTTACTTTCAACTGCCAAAATCCCTTCTTACAATCAAGGATTGTAAACAGTTTAGAACCATTTAATCGTGTAGCTATATCTTCCAGCGTACTCAAGGGATAATATCTTCTCTTCAAACTCTTATTTAGTTGTGAAGGATCTATGCAAATTCTTATTTTTTCCTTTTGACGAACTACAACCATCGGTGAAACTGCTGGTGTAGGTTCATTGACTGGCTCTATGATTCCTAATTCTGTCATGTTATCCAGTTCTTTCTTGACCTGATTTCTGATCGAGTATGGTACCTTCCTAGCTGGACAAACTGGTAGTTCTGGTTCTTCTTTTAGATCTATTTCATACTCATATCCTTTAAGACAACCGATTCCTTCGAATATTTCTTTAGCTACTGCATCTACTCTTGAAATTAGTTTCATTTGTACGCATGTGTCTTTTCCTAGGATTGGGTGAACCGATCCTTCAACCACTAAGAATTTCACATTCATTTTTTCGTTTCTGTATTCTATGTCAGTTGAACATTCACCTTGCACCTTTATTCCATGATTTGTAAAGGACACAATTCTGTTAGTTTTTGATGGATACAGTACTAATTTTGATTTTTCTGCCATTGATTTCGTTATGACATTGCACTGTGCACCAGTGTCTAATTTAAATTTTATTTTTTGGTTATTTGGAAACGTGAGCGTTTGAAACCAATCATTCGCTTTGGTATCGTGGTCTTCTATAGTACTTATTATTAGAGTATGTATTTCTTCAGCGTTATTTTCTTCTACTTCATTTACAAGTTTGCTTTTGCACATTTTGCTGAAATGTCCCTTCTTTTGGCATTTGTTGCATTTCTTGTTGAATGCTGGGCATTCTTTAACTCCGTGCGTGTTTCCACAGCGTCTACAAATGAAAGTCTTCTTTTCTTGCTTGGTTTTATGATCTGTAACTTTATTATTATTATTTATGTTTTTACGAACAACATTTACCTGCATATCTTCTTTGTTTCTGATATCGCTTAGTTGCTTCTTTGCCAATTCACTTGCTTTGCAAATGTTAATTGCTACGTTGAGCGTTAAGTTGTTTTCTGCCAGAAGTCGTTCCCTAACTGGATCGTTTTCTGTACCGACTACTATTCGGTCGCATATTAGACTATCTTCAAGTTTTTCAAATGAACAGTTCTTCGCTCGGCATCTCAATTCTGTTAGAAACTCGTCGAATGTTTCGTTTGGTTTCTGTTCTACTTTATTGAATTTGTAACGCTCATTAATTTCTTAATAATCTTGTCTACACTTTTCTTTTCTGCATCCGTTAACGTAAATGTGCTATAAATCTTTGCTGCATCTGGACCCATTATTGTCATTAGTGTGGCTACTTGGACTTGTGCATCTTTGCTTTTTAGGTTCGTTGCCATCTCGTACCATTTATATTGCTGGATCCAAGTCTTCCATACTTCTGACATGTCTTTGTCACTGGTTATTTGCAACTCTTTGGGTGGTTTTAACCCCATCACGCTACCTGCGTCTGACATCTTTTTGGTTTCTATTTTCAAATTATTTTTCCTTGGTTTCGGCACCATGTATTGTTTAGGTGGTATTCTAAACAACCTTAGTTTGTATTTATAACTTATATTTCATAAACATTAATACAATATAATAATAATGAAAACATGTGTTATTATCTGTCAAACTTCTACTTCTTGCGTACATCCAACTTCGGGCTAGTATCGAAAGTTACTACGTCAACGCAGTGTTGCCAATGAGATGGTATTCATTGACAGAAGGAATCGACGATTATGTCTTGCGTACTCATGCAATAGCAGCCAGGCATAAAACACTAGCATCGTTGTTAGAATCTATGAAACAGCTGAGCGGAGACCGAGTTAATAAAGGGAAAAAAGAAGCACCGCAACAAGCATCGACAGCTATCCGTAAAACACCAGACCGTAGAAACGACGATCCAAGAACTGAAAAGGTAACAAGCAGAAGTAGTCGCTGCTACAATTGTAATGAAGAGGGCCATAAGGCAGGGGCTTGCACTAAACCAAAACGTGAACGAGGATCATGTTACACTTGTGGAAAAATGGGACATCTCAGTCGTGATTGCCGAAGCAGACGGGAGCCAAAGAGTAATACCGTTGATGAGGCTGACAGCACAACATCTACAGTCCAATTCATTCGTGAGGAACCAATTGTAACATCACTTGAACCAGTAATAGTTAACCCAGTGTATACTTTACCCGTTTCAATATTTAATAATAGAGACTTAAGATAGGTTAGTTCAATCATTTCATTAGTAGACACAGGAAGCCCGATTAGTTTAATTAAGAAACATTTAATTGCTGTACCTGAAAATTTATTAGAACAATGTAATGAGAATTATGTTGGTATTAATGGATCTAAATTAAATATTTTAGGAAAATATAAACCAATGTTAGTCAAAGTAGATAACATTATTGTAGATCTTAAATTTTATGTTGTACATGACGACACAATGTCACATGATTGTGTGTTAGGACGAGATTTTATATTAAATAGTAATCTAAGCGTAACATTTGACCCAAATAACGTTACTGTTAAAGATTTGACTGATAAAGTAGATTCTAATGAGATAATGTTAATTCAATGTATTGAAAGTTTTACTGATAAACAATTAGATATTGATCCAGAGCTAAATTGTTTAGATAAGGGAAAATTAGAAAAACTAGTTAATGATCATTATATTCTTCCAGTTAGGCCAGAGCAGCCAGCTACTGATTACACTATGAATGTTCGCCTGAAACCTAATCATAGTCCAATAGCCTTCCGTCCCCGTCGTTTATCGTATGCTGAGAAGAAAGAAGTAGACGAAACGCTGCAAGAATTATTAAGACAAGGAGTCATCAGAGAAAGTGAGTCGCCGTATGCATCACCGATTGTTTTGGTACGAAGAAAATCAGGCAAGTTGCGAATGTGTGTTGACTTTCGAGAAGTGAATAAGCTGTGCGAAAAGGATCGACATCCGATACCTGTTATAGAAGATCAAATTACGCAATTGTCAGGTAAACGTTATTTTACGAAACTAGATTTGAAGGACGCTTTCCATCATATTAAAGTTGAAGAAGATTCTGTTAAATATTTATCATTCGTGACTCCTCAAGGACAATTTGAATATGTAAGAGCTCCTTTCGGATATTGTAATAGTCCAGCAGCATTTGCACGTTATGTTAATAAAATATTTCGGAAATTAATCGACAGCGGTAAAATATTAATTTATATTGATGATATCTTTATCGCTACAAAGACAGTTGATGAAAATTTAAATATTTTACAAGAGATATTTAAGCTGTTAGTTCAAAATTTATTATATTTGCGGATTGACAAATGTTCTTTCTTATATACAAAAACTAACTATCTAGGATATTCGATTAGTAATAATGGTATACAACCAAGTTCAGAGCATACATTAGCTATAAGTAAATTTCCGATTCCGAAATCTGTAAAAGAACTGCATAGTTTTATAGGATTAATCAGTTATTTTAGAAAGTTTATTCAGAACTTTTCGATCCTTGCTAAACCATTATATGACATGCTTAAGAAAAACGTAGAAGAATTCAAATTTGACGAAACTAAAGTCCAAGTTTTTGAACAATTAAAGAATGCAATTATTGAAAAACCAGTATTAGCGTGTTATAACCCGTTAGCGGTAACAGAGTTACATACTGACGCAAGTTCCCTTGGATTTGGAGGAATATTGCTGCAAAAGCAAAATGATAACTGTATGCATCCTGTTTTCTTTTATAGTAAACGTACAAGTGACCAAGAAGGTAAATACCATAGCTTTGAGTTAGAAACTCTCGCTATAGTGTATTCCATTAAACGTTTTCACGTATATTTGCATGGTTTGTCTTTTAAAATCGTAACTGATTGTGATTCATTACGCAAAACATTGGCTAAAAAAGATATCAATCCCCGTATCGCTAGGTGGGCTTTATTTCTACAAGCTTATGACTATACAGTAGAACACCGTAGCAACACGAAGATGAAACACGTAGACGCGCTGAGTAGGTGTCAAAATGTTTTAATTATTGAGCCGAACACCCTGGAGCAAACTTTAGCTTTTAAACAAAATGAGGACCCAGAAGTTCGCAACATTCAACAAATGTTAATGAACAGTGAACATTCTTTATATGAAGCAAGAGAAGGACTGGTATATCGGAAAGAAAAGGGTAAAATACTATTTTATGTACCTCAGACCTTACAAGATTCTGTCATACGAACTTATCATGACGAAATTGGTCATTTAGGTCCTGACAAGGTTTCTGAATTTATTCTACGCAGTTATTGGTTTCCGAACATGAAGGAAAAAATTAAGAAATACATTAGTAACTGTCTAGTCTGTATAACTTATTCCCCGTTATCTGGTAAGAAGAGTGGTTATTTGCATAACATTCCAAAAGGTACTACACCTTTCGACACCGTACACATTGATCATTATGGACCGTTGGAAAAAACTCGTTATAAAAATAAATACATTTTATTAGTAGTTGATGCATTTACCAAGTATATTAAATTATACCCCACAAAGACAACGAATACCAGTGAAGTACTTAAACATTTGAATAGTTATTTTACGCATTATAGTAAACCATTAAGAATAATTTCGGACAGAGGTACTGCGTTCTCCTCTGGTAGTTTTAGAGATTTTATGGAAAAGCAGAATATTAAACATATTATGATTGCAACAGGAATGCCAAGAGCCAATGGCCAAGCAGAGAGAATGAATATTACTGTGAACTCTATTCTCTGTAAAATATGTAAAGAAACTAACAAATGGGATGAAAGTCTTAAAGATGTTGAGTTTGCAATGAACAACACAATATCTAGATCAACGAAGAGCACTCCAAGTCGATTATTATTTGGTATAGATCAAAACGGAAAAGTAATAGACAATCTACGTTCTATAGTCCAAACAGAGTCTCAAGAAAAAGATTTAGAAACAATTCGAAGTCAAGCAAGTGAGCAACAAGTCAAAGTACAAGAGGAAAATAAGAAGTATTTTGATAAAAAAAAACACACAAAAGCACGCTTATTTAAAGTAGATGAGAAAGTCATGATAATAAATCACGACGTAACGCCAGGAGTAAATAAGAAATTATTGCCGAAATTTAAAGGACCATATCAAGTAAGAACTGTATTGCCTAATGATCGATATATAATTATAGACGTGGATGGGTTCCAACTCACCAACAAACCCTTCCAAGGTACTTTCCATTCCTCAGTTATGAAACCATATTCCCAATGATTTATGCTGCTCTTATGTATTATTCGTTTATGTATTATGCTAATTTATGAATTTGCTTATGTATTATGTTAACTTATGGAGTATTTGTGTTATGCTTTATGCCATTTATGTTTAATGTGCTTAATTGATCAGGGTCGATCAATGGTCAGTTTGGCCGAGTTGCAGGTGTTAAATTTGAATTTACGCGCCAAGCTTTATGTTGGTAGTGGCGGAAGTGTTGACAAGGAAGTACGAGTTACGCTATGTTCATGTGCATGTACAGTTTGGTTAAGTTAGTTATGGCCGACAGTTTATGTAAAAGTGACATACGAATTAAAGTTTTATTATACACGAATATTTGTATCATCTTATTCTATAACGCCCAGACCGCAATCCATTCCTACAAATGAAAATTAAATGTAAATCCGCCTTTAATCGGTCCAAGCATTCTTTAGTCATAATCAAAATTAATTTTTTTAACAAAAACTTTGACGCTAAATACTGGCTTAACGGTACACTTTCGGATATAGGTAAGTTTGGTTCAATCGTCATATTTTGGGTCCAGGATGCTGTGGTTAAGCCATGTACACCCAGCGACCCAGCGCCGATGAATCGTGGAAAACTAGATGGTGACAAGTTTCGATTGAAGTTGGCAACACTTCTGGCGAGCCGCATGTGTCAAACTAAAACCATGACAATCGCCGATGAATCGTGGAATACTAGATTCTAGAAAGTTCCCGGCGCGCTCCATGGGTATTGCCGACTTAAGTCGGAACTTAAGTAAACTGTACTTATTTTTACGAACTTGTCACTTGGTCTCTTTTGTGAAAACAAATTATTTTATTTTATTAGTTTGTTTAAATTAACGTCAAAATTCTTAATTATTTTGTTTCTACGATAATCTAATTATGTAAGAAAATTTTATAAATGTCCTGTCGTTATTTATCATTTAATAATAGAGGTGTGTCTCAGCAAGAAGTTGAATTTTGAATTACGCGCCAATTCCGTCTGTCAATGGGGTTGTTTCACAATTTTTTATTTATTTTTTCTTGTGCCTAGTGCACACGGAGAAACTTTTTGACATGTTTCCTGGAAAAAGTTTCCGGAAACTTCAAAGTTTTAACGGCGCCTATAAAAATGAGGCGTTTTCTGGAAACATTGTGAAGTGCAACTAACTTCTTATTTTTCAAATCGTCAAATGAGACATGTGATCATAAACATATTTATAGTTTTTCAAAAAAAATCTTCATTTTCTGGAAACTTTTTTCAGGAAACTTTGTGAAAAGTTTCCCCGTGTGCACTATAGGCATTGGAAGAATACGTTGAACTTGATAAGTAGGTGTCTATTTTTATATAAGTGATTAGTTCAAGAGTCAAGAGGTATGATTATTCAAAAACGAGTTGCAATAGGGTACGTGCAAGCCATAACCTTACTTTTAGCTTGGAGGACAAGCAAACGTCATTGTGTTGCCTGCGTCTACTGGTTTTTAAAAGCAAAATGCCAAGTTTTTGTGCAGTATTTGGGTGTTCCAACAGGGGCGATAGAAATTGGAAGAAGTCGTTTTTTAGATTTCCATCTATTAAAAATAATAAGGGGAAAATTTGCCCTTCATTGGTTCGAAAAAAAGAACTATGGTTACAAGCCATAAAAATCTGTTGTGGCCAGCACACGACCTCTCGCCTTAACACTGTAATTTATATGAATTTGGTTTTAGTTAGGCTTTCTTAAATTATAATTTTGCAATAAATTTACAAAGTTTTTGAAAATAATTTTATAGTTCTTAGTTCTTAATTAGCTCTTTATAGATAAAAATTTAACTTTATTATTACCTTATTACATTATGTTCAGTTAATAATATTTACATTTCTTTTAAAATGGTGCCACAAACATTTTAGAAATTGTGCATACGTCTGTTCATCTGTCACATTGACATATTCATTTTTGTTTTTAATTTTTTTCTATATTGTGATTTATAAATCGTGGTAGGTAAAATTATATATATTTGAAAAATAATTTTCCTTTATTGGTAAGAGATATAGACAAGATGTTATATAAATATTGTAAGATATAATTTGTTCTTTGAAATGTCGTATGACAAATTCTAGCTATCGCAGAATTTTCTATATTTTTTTGCAAAAAATGTTAAAATGCTTCAAGAAAATACCATTTCCGGTTGGCAGATTTTTACCAAAATCTAATCAGCTCTTCATTAACATGTACAAATATATAATGCAAAATATTAGAATTTTATGTTCAATAGAATTTGAGATAATGAATAAGAACGAAAGAGCATAGTAGGCACACATACAGACTTTCATACACACACACACACACACACACACACACACACACACACACACACACACACACACACACACACACACACAGACATCATCGTGAAAATAGTCAAAATAGGTTCTAAAGGTGCTAAAACGTGCTTATTGACAAAAATCTCGACATCGAATTTTTTCACGATCCCTATATCCCTATACCTCTCTAGGCGAGAGGTAAAAAGGAAAGATCTGACAGATCAAAAATTAAAATATGCTAGAATATGTTCGGATCATTTTTCAAATGGTAAAAAAGTAATCTCGAGAAACTGTGATACAAAAATTAAACTTTCTTTTATTTAGGAAAACCGTCGAATAAAGAAAATGATCTTGACTACGTCCCCAACTTAAACTTGGGATATGTAAGAAAAGCTGAAAGCAGTTGTTCCACAGCTCGAAGAAATCGACGAAAGAGGAAAGAACTGATGGAACAAGTTAATGATGACTTATTTTATATACGAATGGAATACTAAATATGTGGAACGAAGAACTAAGAATCGAAGATCCTTTAGCATATAGAAATTTTCTAAGGCTTACTAGTGTACAGTTTGACATTTTGTACAAGAAATTAGAACCTGTCCTAAATATTTCGTACAAAAACTTAATATAAAAAGACTTTGTACAAAATTTCATACAAAGTCCGTCTAAACACGATCAATTATATTTCGTATCAAAATTTAATATTAAATTTTGTACAAAACTTTGTATCGTGTCAAACGGGCTTGTGAAAAACATAAATAAGTATGTCGTAAATATAAGAAATTTTGCTGTGACGTTATTACTTAGGATATTTATGTAGATATAAGTATTCTGCGTCACATATTAAATGTCATTATTATTGTTTTGTAAAATTCGAATTAATTTGTATAAGGAATTATTGTTGTATTTATAAATAAAAGATGACTTAGATTATTATAGTTTTATTAAACACAGTGGCATTTCATATTCACAAACATGTTACAAGCATGACAAGAATGTATAGTGATGCGGATGTCACGTGATAGCCAGTGGCGGCCCAAACACATGTTGGTGTTGCCATCTATATACAACATCTCCCTTTTTTATTTAAAGTACAAAATTATTATTTATAATACATAAACTTACAGCTAGATAGTTGCTTTCATATTCACAACTTTACAACTTATTTCATACAATAATCATTAAATCTTGAAGGCTGTTTAATAATGCGACCAGATCTAGTTTGTATAATATTATCACTGATCCTATTATCAAGATTAGCACTACTAGTTGATTGATTTAAATTAACAGTCTTATTATTTGTATCATCATTATAATTAGTATCATCAGTTTGTTCAGTCTTAATAATAGGATCATTTAAAGACGTACGTAAATGATTAGTATTTCTGCGAAGTATATTGCCTCTATCATTAGTAACAAGATATGATCTAGGTGTACTATATTGAGCTAGAACTTTACCAGGTACCCATTGTTTTTCATTTCTTATAACTACATTTTGATTTGGTACAAATGATTCTGTTCTCTTCTTCGCCCTTTTGTCAAAATACGCTTTATATTTATTTTGAGTGTTAATTAACTTATTTTTAATATTATTCTGTAACTTTGGTGTTAGTTCAGAATTAGCTGTAGGTAATTTGGTTCTTAATAATCTGTTCATGAGAATCTCTGAGGGAGAAGCACCTAATGCTGGTATTGCAGTACATCTATATTCTAGTAAAGCTATTTCTATATCTATATTACTAACTAATGATTTCTTAACAATTTGTTTAGCTATGTGAACAGCTTTTTCGGCAAGCCCATTTGATCTTGGATATCGGGGACTACTTGTGATAATTTTAAAGTTCCATTCATTTGCAAAGTTATGAAATTGAATGGAATTGAACGGCATATTGTCTGCAATTACAATTTTTGGTATTCCATGTGTCATGAAAATGTTTTTAAATTTTTGTATTAGTTCCTGAGAGTGTTTATATTTTAGTTTTACAATATCAATCCACTTAGAATTATAGTCTATTGTAACTAAATAATCAGTCTTATCGTATGTCATGATATCTGCAGCTATTTTTTCAAAGGGAAGATCTGGTACTTCATACGGAATTAATTTATCTTTAATATTTTGTGAACGGTATCTTTCACATACTTTACACTTTGCTATATATTGCTCTATTTCATTCATCATACTAGGCCAGTAAATTATATTTTTTGCTCTCAGCTTAGTTTTGGTGATGCCTAAGTGTGATTCATGCAATAGTTTCAATATTTGCAATCTTAATTTATAAGGAATAACGATTCGACTATCATAATAGATAATACCCTCATCTATTACCAGATCATTCCTTATATTATAATAATATCTTACAGTATCCGGTATTGCTTTTCTGTTTGTAGGCCACCCAGTTAAACAAAATTGTGCTACTTGACTTAGTACAGAATCTAATTCTGTTTCTTTCTGTATGTTATACAATTTATTTAAACTATTATCATACCTACTAACAGAATGCACATTACCTTCAATATTAATTTCCTTATCATATGTTTCACTTAAATAATTTCTGGACAATAAATCTGCTACAAACATTTCTTTACCGGGTAAGTATACTAAATTAATGTCATAATCTAACAATTTTATTCTCATTTTTTGTAATCTATTGGATGGTATTTTAATAATTTCTTTTTGCATAAGATTTATTAACGGTTTATGATCGGTAAATGCTTTAAATTTTCTACCCCAAATAAAATTTTTAAACTTTCTACATGCAAATAATAAGCTTAACAACTCCTTTTCAATCTGTGAATATGATTGTTCAGTAGCTGTCATGCTTCTTGAAGCAAATGCTATGGGGTTTTATTTTGAACCAGGCAACAACCTAATCCGTCTTTTGATGCATCACATTGTATGACAATATCTAATTTTGGATCAAATTGTTTCAAAACAGAAGGTTTTGCTATTAATTCTTTTAATTTATTTAATGCAATTTTGTGTCTTGTTTCCCAAGTAAACAAAACATCTTTTTTTAGTAATTCTCTTAAAGGTGCACTAATTTGAGACATATTAGATATATAGTCTCTTAAATAATTAATCATACCAATTAATCTTTGCAGTTCTACTTTATTTTTAGGATCTTTTAAATTTAATATAGATTCAACTTGTTCACGATCAGGTTTAACACCACTTTCATCAAAAATGTGTCCTAGGAATTTAACCTGTTTTTGTTTATATTGTACTTTTCTTTCGTTAAATTTAATATTTAATTTCTTTCCTTGTTCAGTAACAATTTGTAATAATCTATCATGCTCTTCTTCAGTATCAGTAGCTCAGTGGCGGTGCGTCAGATGAGGCAGGTGAGGCTGAGCCTCACCGCGTAAAATCGTAATTTTAAATTTTTTATTTTTATTATAATTTTATTTATCTAATTTATTTTTTATTATAAATCGACTACATATTTATTTAAAAATAATTATTGTTGCACAATAATGCAAAAAAAAGTATTTAAATAGTGTTATTTTCGCGCGAATCATAAATAATGTGTACAGTGAGGCTGCTGCTGCAACGGTTGGTTTCATTCATCGTCAGTGCGACCGAGCGACGGAGTGACGTGTGTGTATTCTCGTATGTTCATGCGGTGGAGAGGCCTTGAGAGAGGCTAGGGAAATATCGTCTGTCTTCGCGCAAGGCACACCGCACACACATACACAGCGCACAGCCTCGCATAGCCTAGCGCACACAACTAAATACACGTGAAGAAACAAAGTTTATTTTTACTTTGTTGTTGATTGCTTGTCTTATTTATTGTTGTGAATGCTATTTTATAATTAGTTAGTTATGTTTTGAAACTAATAGTTTCTAATAAAAATTATGAATAACCAATAAGAATAAATGTAAAATCTAACAAATAGAACTTGTAATAGTTTGATCAATATTTAAATAATAAACAATGACATCATTCAACTACTATTCAACATTTCTATTTCTATATTATGAACAAATAAATAAAATTATATTAATTAAATATTTATTATAAATATTTAATATATGGACAGAATAAGAATCATAATAATCAAGAACAGATAAAATTTGTTCACCTCACGCTTGAATGTTGTTTTACCGAGAGCTGCAGAACGCTAGTCGCGTATTGTTGAATGTTTTTTCTATTCTTCTACTTTATTTAAATATGTATGTACTTTTTGTGGACGTACTAAATATACTCTTGTGCGTTAGAGAAAACAAAATTTTAAAAATATTATCTGCTGTTTTTACGATTATAGCGTTTTATCTTGACTCACAAAAATTATTTATTTAAGTAATGAAATAAAGTTCTATTGTTTTATTGATTTTATGCGTAAAAAATTGATTTTAGAACGTTTCATTGAAATTATGATACAAAGTATTTAAAGGCGTTTAAAGATTTGACCTTGAACAAAAAAAAACTTCGCCTGCGGCGCATTTTTTTTAGCCTCACCTAACTTAGGAGTCACGCACCGCCACTGCGAGTAGCTATCAATATGTCATCAAAATATATTACTATATTATCATTGTCTAAATTTCCAAAATATTTATTATTTAATTTTACAAATGCCTCGGGGGCACAAGATAACCCAAAAGGTAATCGATTAAATTTAAAATATCCAAACGGTGTACTGAAGGTACATAGATCAGTTGACTCAGCATCTAGTTCTATGTGCCAAAAGCCCTGTTTAATATCTAACACTGTATAGAAACGTTTATTCAAAAGTTTAGTTCTAATATCTTCAAAAGTGGGGATTAAATAATAATCTCGTTTTATGGCTTTATTAAGATCAGTCGGATCCAAACACAACCTTATATTTTTATCAGGTTTTTCTATTAGAATTATATTGCTAGCCCACTTTTTTGGCTCATTTACTTTAGAAATTATATTATTTTTTATTAATTTGTCTAACTCTGCTTTTAATTTTGACATTAGGGTTTGTGGCAAACGTCTAGGTGGTCTAATTACACCATCTATGTTTTCATCTACTTTTATTGTGTATGTATCTGGAAATGTACCCATTCCCTCAAATAATACTTTATTATTTTGAATAAATGCTTCTTTACTCTTATAACTATTATTTATACTATTAACATTATTATTCTTGACTTCAAGTTTTTTAATTAGTTTTAACTCAAGGCAGCCTTGTAATCCCAATATTGGTTGAGCATTTTCTTTAACTATTATAAATTCAAGAATTGCTTTTTTGCTATTAATTTCAGCTGTAACTTTAATTTTAAAAAGAGGACATATTGGTGTACCACCATACGCTTTTAGTATTATGTTAGTCTTACAAGTTTCTATATTATGAGAAAATTTGTTATACATATTAAGAGGTATTAAATGAACTTGCGAGCCTGTATCTAATTTAAATTCTAAATTAAACTTATTATCTAGTTTGATGTTTTCATACCAACAACTTTTAATATCTTCTTGAATTGTATTTATGGTCAATGGTTTGGCTTCTTCTTCAACTATGTCAATGGCACCATGGGGAACGAAAAGATCATCTGGGATGTATTCCTCGTCCTGGACCTCTTGTACTCGACGTTGGTTCCTTCTTATTGGCATTTTGCACCCTACAATGTAATGGTTTGGCTTATTACAGTTGTGACAGGTCTTACCGAACGCTGGACAACTTCTGGGATCATGTTTGGTGTTGCACTTTTTGCAATGATAAGTGTTATTTTCATTATTGTTTTGTCCATTGTTGTATTTATAAGGTCCTTTGTTATAGTTAGGATTATTTCTTCGATTGGAGTTGTTACTTTGTCTTTGTTATGCTGTCCGTTTTTAATTCATTGTGTAGACCTCTAGCTTGAACTTATTATTTCTGTTGATCGACAAATATCAACAGCTTTTGTTAGTGTTAAGTTTGATACCCTTAGCAGTCTTTCCTGTACTTCTCTATTGGATATTCCCAAAACTATCTTGTCTCTTAGCATATCGTCTTGTTGAGCAAATTCACAAGGCTTCACTAAATTTTTAATTTCCTTTAAGAATATATCAAATGTCTCATTTTCACCTTGTTGTCGACTGTAGAACAAGTAACGATCATAGATAACATTCTTTTGGGGTTTGCAATACTCTTCGAATGCTTTTATTATTTCTTCATGATTTTTTTGTTTGGCATCTGACAGGTTAAAAGTATTGAAGAGTTCTAGTCCCTCTTCACCAATCAAATTTAGTAACATTGCAGCTTTGACGTCAGTTGCGGTTGTACTTTTACCACTTGCTGTTAAATATATATTAAATGCTTGTAGGAATTTCTTCCAATTGCCATATAGATCGCCCTCCAATGTTAAATTTCTAGGTGGCTTGAATACGTCCATTTTAACTTCTTTTTTTTTAACTTTGATATTTAACTTTTAATTTTAACACTTTTATATCTTGTTTTAATATTAATATTACTTTTTTATAAATGTTTATAACTTATTCGACTGTCTGCAGCGCCATGTTGTATTTATAAATAAAAGATGACTTAGATTATTATAGTTTTATTCATATATGTATTAGTGGTATTATCTTATATACTAAAAGGCTTAAAGTTGTTGATTTTTAGCCAAACTAGCAACGCGTTTAGAACTGCACAACGTTATGAACGAATTATCCGATTTTCATGATTTTTTTACGAGGTGATAGAGGGTGTCGAGACGCAAAAACCTTTGTATAGTTCAATTGTTTTTGATTTTCTTTTGTTTGAGAAAAATGCCAAAAACTGACTTTTTGATTTTCGTTAATAACAAATGAATGGTTTAATCTATCGATTTAAAAATTGGTATACATAGTAAGGGATTAATAGGGAGTCCATGCGACCAGGTCTCAATGTTCTAAATAGAATGGT
This sequence comes from Agonum fuliginosum, assembly GCA_947534325.1. Lineage (NCBI taxonomy): Eukaryota > Metazoa > Arthropoda > Insecta > Coleoptera > Carabidae > Agonum > Agonum fuliginosum. Next base: position 20,273,359 of record OX384035.1, on the reverse strand, counting down.
TTTGTAGTTATTAATTAAAAACTGAAATTTCATCAGTGTATCAGAGCTTTGAATGCTCAAATGTTCAACAACTGACTGTTGAATAAAAAATAATGCTACATTGTGTCAAACTGACGTTTACAATTCGAGATTTCAAATGCATTTATCTTAAGTAATATAATTAATAGAAGAAATTTGTTAATTATATTGAGTTATAATAGAAGGAGCGTAAATATTTTTAATATTTTCATCAATTTTAGTACTATTTTTAAAAAAATTATTTTATTTTGACAGTCATTACATAGTACAGTCACAGAAAAAGACGTCAGAAGTTTTCGTACAGTCACAGAAAAAGACGTCAGAAGTTTTAGTACATTCAGGGTAAAAATTGTTAACATATTTGGGGAAAAAACAATGCTATGTTCTGTCAAAGTCAAACTGACGTTTACAGTTTACAATTCGATATTTCAGATGCATGTATATTAAGTTATATTAGTAATAGAAGCAATTTGTAAATTATATTTAGTAATAATCGAAAGAATCATTTTTTTGTATTTTTATCAATATTAGTATTTTTTTAAATTTTATTTTATTTTGACAGCTATTTCAAGTACAGTCCTACCAAGTAAGCACTAACTTTATAAAATTGTTGAAAATAGCGACCAACAATAATTGTCATTTGTTTTTATTAAAAAATCATATCGAGTTTGATATCAAATTCAGGGGTTAGATAAGGGCTACCTAATTAATAAAATTATTTAAAATGGTGGCCGACGATTGTCATTTATTTTTTTTTAAAAATATAGAATTATATCAAGTTAGATATCAAATAAAGGGCTGAAAATGGGCTACCTAATTAGTAAAATAATTTAAATCGGTCAGATGAGCACTACTTTATAAAATTGTTGAAAATGGCGACCAAAGATTGTCATTTGTTTTTATCAAAAAATCATATCGAGTTTGATATCAAATTCAAGGGCTGGATAAGGGCTACCTAATTAATAAAATTATTTAAAATGGTGGCCGACGTTTGTCATTTTTTTTTTTAAAACAATACCTATAGAATTATATCAAGTTTGATATCAAATTAAAGGGTTGAAAATGGGCTACCTAATTAATAAATATAAAATAATATAAATCGATCAGGTGAGCACTACTTTATAAAATTGTTGAAAATGGCGACCAACGATTGTCATTTGTTTCTATCAAAATATCATATCGAGTTGAATATCAAATTCAAGGGCTGGGTAAGGGCTACCTAATCAATAAAATAATTTAAAATGATGGCCGACGATTGTCATTTATTTTTATCAAAAACAATATAGAATTATATAAGTTTGATATAAAATTAAAGTGCTGGACATGGGCTACCTAATTAATAAAATAATTTAAAACTGTCAGGTGAGCACTTATTCTTTATAAAATTGTTGAAAATGGCGACCGATTGTCATTTGTTTTAATCAAAAAATTATTAAATCAAATCGAATTTGATTAAAAATTAAAGGGTTTAAATAAAGGCTACCTTATTAATAAAATTATTTAAAAATATCAAGTTTGATGTCAAATTAAAGAGCTAGATGAGGGATAATTAATAAAATTATTATTAAAATGGTGGCCGACAATTATCTTTAAAAAAAAAATATATTGAATATGATATCAAATTAAATATCTTGATAAAAGAGCTGATACAAGATTGTTCAAAATGGAGACCGACGATCGTCATTTGTTTATATCTTAAAATTGTTAAAATCATATTGATTTTAATATCAAAGTAAAGGTCTTGATCTTGATGATGAGGAATGATATACACAATAAGTGATAAATATGATAGTGAGTGATTAGATTCAGTTTTTTTCCTTTCAAAATAATAAAATCATTTCAAGTTTGATATATCAAATTAAAGGTTTTGATAAAGTACCTACAATATTGTTCAAGATGACGTTAGATACAATTTTTTTCGGTAGAGTCTAAATGTTAAAATCGTTATAATTGGGGCACGAAGTGCCGAATCTTTCCATATTCAGAGTTCGCGGAGCTTGGGCTCGCGAAGCGGGCGAATCCCCCTTGTTGCGCGGCAGCGCGATCTAGCTGACGGCCCGCGTATAGTTCTATACTAAAATTTTTATGGCTTAACTAAAATTTATATTGAAGAAGGAAGAAGAATAATTTTAAATAATTATAATTTCATCATACAATTTTTTTCGGTAGAGTCTAAATATTAAAATTGTTATAATTGAGGCACGAAGTGCCGAATCGTCTCACATTCAGTGTCCGCGGAGCTTGAGCCCGCGAAGCGGGCGAATCTCTCTTGTCGGCCTTGTCCCTTGTCGCGCGGCAGCGCGACCTAGCCGAAGGCCCGCGTAGCGGGGCTTGACGCTAGTATATTGCTAATGCCCTGTTCACACGTTGCTACTTTGAAGACGCATACGTGCTACTGTAGCATGAAAAGAAATTCAAATCGAAACAATTACCGCAAAAAATCGCTATCTACACACACAACGATCAACGATGTGAAATTATCAACGAGTAGTTCTTGATACTTTGATGCTACAAATTAGCAGCGCTGCTATTTGACAAGCGACTCAGATTTTTTCATGCTACAGTAGCACGAATGTGTCTTCAAAGTAGCAACGTGTGAACAGGGCATAATACTCCTATCTTCAACACAGCTTCGCTGAACAGAATGAAAGAGAGACGGAAATATCAGGTCTTGCATAAGTCTGTCTCACACGGCCCAAAGCTTGGATGAACGCATGCGTGTGTTCTCGCTTTATTATTGGCTAATTCTGTTGGTGGGGTGGGTAAACGTGGCGCGCTGCGAGCTCGTTTCCTGTACAGAGACTCGATAATGAACAGTGTGGCCATGTGTGGTCACAGTTTTCATTGGTCGTAGTTGTCACGTGGTAAATTCCGCCATTAATCCTCCAAAAACTGCACGATAAACGTTGTGTTGTTCAAACTTTGATGTTATTTACCAGTTTATTTATATTATGTATCAACGAAATAGGATTATAATGCTTTTAATATGACCTATCATATTAATCAGACAAATAAAATATTACTTGTCAAACTGATTTTGGAGGATTAATGGCGGCCGTTATGTCCATGGCCACACTGATCTGTCATCTGACATTGCTTGGCGTAATATATTTATTTATATTATGTATCAACGAAATAGGTTTATAATGCTTTTAATATGACCTATCACATTAATCAGACAAATAAAATTAATAAATATATAGGTAAATTGTTTTTAATTAAAATAGAATCAAATATTACTTGTCAAACTGATTTTGGAGGATTAATGGCGGCCGTTATGTTCATGGCCACACTGTCTATTATCGAGTTTCTGTAGTTTCCTGTATAAGTTGAACCGCGTGGTCTGTGTGTTAACTGTCAGTGTCAATTTCAATTATTGTCGTCTACAATCAGTGTCTTTGACTGTTTTTTTGTTGTGCATTTTGTGTTAATTATGCCTACCAAGTTTTGTTGTGTGTGCGGTTCGAAAACACCGAAAGTTAGTTTGCATTGGTAAGTAATTGAAATAAACTCTACTATCTGTTAATTGTTGCAATATTATTAAAACGTTTGGTCAATTGTTAAGTTAAAATTTGAAAATAAGTTATTGTTTAATGCTGAATATCGAAACGAACTACAACATTAATTTGTTGGCCTTTATTAGTGGCTATACGTATATTTATTTTTGGTTTTATTTACACTTTTGTCAAATTCGTTAATTCGTACGACAAACGTTTTCATTGTATTGCATAAAGCCATAAAGGTAATATCATGCTAACGTGTTATTTTTTATTAACAGTTTTCCGAAAGACAATGAAACAAGTAACCTCTGGAAGGAAAGGTGTGGTGTGAGGTTAATTGATGATGCCTCTCGTTTTTTTGTTTGTTCGAACCATTTTACTGCGGATGATTACGTGGAACCGAATGCAAAGCAAGTTGGAGGAAGATTGATTTTAAAACGTGGCCGTTTTCCGACAGTGGGAGTCACTAACCCTATAACTACTGCTCTACCAGCAACATCACCACCATGTGCTGGTGCATCTACATCAACATCATCTGCAGCTTCTACAACAGTTTTTATATCAGAAGCACCTGCTGATTTTATATCAACACCTGTTGTTGCCTCCACATCAACATCATTTGCTGTTGCTGCAGCAACAGAACCAATATTTCAACCAGGTACGCACTTACTGTCAAACCAACATTTTCGGACAGTTAAAAACATTTATTATTATTATATTCAATTTCTCCCCCGAAAACTATTTAAAGGGTGTGTGTATAATCCTATGATAATTTTTATCTTAGGGCTTAGGTTTTCCTGTTAGTAAAATTGTAAATTGTTTCCTTGAAAACTATTAAGTAATTTTTTTTCTTGGTGAATATCTGCTGAGAAACAGTTAAATCTTTTTTATATTATGCACACAAACATAATATTTCCAATGCAAGTTACTAAACTTCTAATTCCCGATATTTTTAATAGGATTTATGTTACGTAGTTTCCCCGAATACTATGAAGTAAAATATCTTTTTTTCTTGGAAAATACGTACTGAGAAGCAGTTAATACAATTTCCAGTGCAACTCAGTAAACTTCTAATTCCCTACTTTATAATAGGATATTATGTTAAGTAGTTTTCACAAAACTATTAAGTAAAATATCTATAATCTTTTTGTAGAATACCTGCTGAGAAACATTTAATCTTTTTACAAAAATATTTGATGCCAACATTAGTATTAATAGTTACATTTGTAAGTTTATACATTATGTAATATTTATTTATTTGTTTCAGATACTGTAATGAGTACTCCGAAGAGAAAATTTGAACAGCCTCGTTATGTCGGCGATATAAGAACTCCTGATTTTGCAACTCCCAAAAGAGCAAGAAGAGCCTGGCATGTGGCAAAGGATCATATTGAGATGCAGAAAAAGAAATATTCTGTTTTATATCAGAAAAACAGAAGGTTGACTAAAAAAGTTGCTTCACTGAGTGATATGGTGAAACACTTAAAGCAAAAAAATACTCTTTCGGAAGACGCTGCAGACACATTGATGGTGAGGGAGTGTTCATAAATACATAATAATAATAATAATAAAAATAGGAAATAATAATAATAATATAAACAAAATAATAATATTAATAAGTTGCCGTGCAACTTTATTTATTGCACAGAAAAAAACTTCAAATTCCACTCATAACATTCCTCTCATAAGTTCGTAATTTTTTATTCCCCACCCGTAATTTAAGTTTTTTTTAAATTAAATATTAATAATACTTTCAATGTCATTATAAATAATTGTACATTATATTTTTGATGAAAGTAAAAAATAATAAGTAGAAAGGTTTTTTATTTTTGTTATTCTTTTTCAGAATCTTGTGCCTGCTGGGGTACAACAGTTGATTGCGAGGAAGCTGAAATCCAAAAAAAGAGCAAAATACTCTCCTCAATTAAGAACCTTTGCCCTTTCGCTGCAATTTTATTCCTCTAAGGCGTACGATTATGTACGCAAGACGTGGAACAACTTGTTGCCGCATCCATCAACGTTGAGAGCCTGGTACAGCAAAGTAGGTGGACAACCAGGATTTTCAGAAGAAGCTTTCCAAGCTATTAGGGCGCAGGAAGAAAAAAAAAACATGTCCTCGTGAATATTGTCATTGACGAAATGAGCATTCGGGAACAGATAATATTCCACAGTAATAGATTTTACGGCGGTGTGGATATGGGTACCATGGGCGACACTGAGAACGACAACATTCCCCCAGCAAAATTGGCATTAGTTTTTATGGCTGTTGCTCTTAACAACAGCTGGAAGGTCCCTCTAGGATATTTTTTAATTAAATCGTTGACAGGCTCAGAGCGTGCAAACATTTTAACAAAATGTTTGCAATTAGTGCAGGAAACTGGTGCGGAAGTTTGTTCCATTACGTTCGACGGCGCGCCCACAAATTTAAGTATGTGCCAGAATTTAGGAGCTAATTTTCAGTATGGTGAGCCAAGTTTTAAACCATATTTTTTGGATCCTAACACAAATAAAAAAATCTGACGTGGACACCACATGACTTCCTTGTACGCCTTGTGTGTTCATACTTTTCTTAATAACTAAAATGTAGAATAATATAAAAAATTCTTTTAACTTATTATACTAGTATACTCACAAATATATTTTAGTCATTTTATTTAAACTGCAGAAGAAGATATAAAGCATATTTTACTATTGTCACTGTCATGTCATAATCATTTAAATTTTACGTAGTAACAAATGTTAATCGATCATGGACTACAAGATAAAGAAATACTAAATTAAAAATATATACTTTAATTATTCCTAAATGATACCAGATACAAAAATATTTATAAAATACCGATTTTAGGTAATAATCACATAATCTTTCATTTAAAATAAAAAAATTTGTGTTAAATTAAATATTTATCGAAATATTTTTAAAAAGTACTACTTCCGGTTTATAGATTGAAACCAAAAATAGGAGGTGCACAACTAGATGCTATAACAGTCCTAAATACAAAATTTCAACTTTCTACGTCTAACCGTATTTGAGTTATGCGACACACATACGTCCGTACACAGTAAAAAATATTAACACACATTTAACAAAAAACAGGGTTCCAGCAGGTCCACTACTTGTTTTTGGTTAATTTAACAAATTAAGCTTTAGTTAATCTTCAACAAGCAAAATTGTTAATGAATTATCAAAAAACTTTGTTACTTTAACAATGTTAGTTTTGTTGTTTTAACAATTTTTGGTGTTATTTGCTAACAAACTAATTGTGTTACAAGTAACACAATGTTTAGCTAAACTAACAATTTTGTTGCTGTATAAACTATATAAAAATGTCGTTAATTTAACACTAGTTTTTGTTAAATACAACTAATTATTTGTTACTCCTTACTACACATTTTACAATTTAGGTAATATTTATTTTCAAAAAAGTTTAAAAATACCTAATTGTTATTGTAATAAATAAAGCCCATAACTTATACAATAGGTACCTAAGTAGTATAGGTAGGTACTAAAAAAGTGTAGAAGTAAATGCTACGGCTACCCGTGTAACATGGTTTATTATAGAAAAAACAAAATAATATTCTATTACAAACCATATAGGCAAAAGTAACGGAGAAGTACCTATACAAGTATTCAAATTCATGTCAACACAATGTTTTTGTTAAATTGACAAACTGTTTTGGTCAAAAATATTTAACCGCAAAAATAACTAAAATATTTGTTAATTTAACATTATAATATCAGTATTTTAACTAGGTGCTTAGTAAATATGAAATTTACATATTTTGTAGTTAAAATAACAAAATAAGTGTTAAAAAAAATATTTCACACTTAAATTGATTTAACAATGTCTAGGTTTGTTAAATTTACTAGGAAAATTGTGTTATTTTAACAAGTTTTTATTAACACACAAAAATTTAACACCGATTTCAATAAATTTTTTACTGTGTACGTACGTACAGACGTCACGACGAAACTAGTCATAATGGATTCAGAAAAGGTCAAAACGGATATTTCCATCAAAATCTGAAAACCGAAATTGGGTTTTTGGGTTTTTTGATAAATTTACAGAACATCTTTGAAATGTTTGAATGTAACAAAGGTAGTTTAGATTATTTATTAAGTTTTAAACTAAGCCAAGATTTTTTGGAAACGTTTTTTAGTGCAATAAGAAGTAGGGGTGGATTTAATAACAATCCTAATGCCCAGCAATTTGAATCAGCATATAAAAGACTGTTAGTCAAAACCGATATAAATTTATTTACAAATTCGAACTGTTTACAAGACGATATATTAATTTTAAATGTATCATCCAAAAAAGAAAATTTAACTAATCCCGTTTCTGGGGAATCCAGTTTAGAAATAGATTTGCTTGACCACGACTATGTAAAATCTTTATGGGGTATAAATAGTTACGTAGAAAACGTAATTGAATATTATAAACGTTGTCAGCAGAGTTCAGAAAATGAACATTTGTTCATTCTGTTGGAGATATTTAGTATCCGAGAAAAAGGAATGTAAGCTAATAAATATTAAAGATCGGGGAAGACTTCTACACCCGTCAAAGGACGTCATTTATATATGTAAAAGGGCAGAAAGGATTTTCAGAGAAAATCAAACTAATTTGTTAAAAAATAAAAACCTAAAACAACAGTTAATATTAAAAATTTTGCAGAGTTGTTCACCGTATGTATTCATATGAAATGAATATGAAATTCATTTAAATGAACAGAATGGATTTGGTAATCATAAAACACAAATAATTAAAATTATTGTTAACAATTTTTTAAAAATACGGATGTACCATGAAACTAAATTATTGTCTCAAAAAGATGACTATGTAAGAAATATGTACCATAGGTTAATTTTATTTAAAATCAATAAATATTTATTTCATAATTTTTTGCTTTTTCCTTCCCATACTATGAATTCATTTTAATCCTGACCAAAATAAAGTATAAATTATTTTGAATTAAGTTTATGTACTGATCGTTTCATACCAATTAATATTTCACGTATTCTTATTAATTAGCACAATACTGGACATTTTTAAACGCTCTCAATAATTAGTAGTTATTAGTTTTTGTATTTTGATGGATTTGATTTAGAAAAGATAATCATTTTCTCCGTATTAAACTTGAGTTAATTTCAAATTTTCATTCTATTGCGTTCATATTCGACACTCCTACTACGTCTTCATTCGCCAATAATATACCAAGTTTACTAGCATGCGCATATCTGATCTTAGGGTCCTAGAGAGAGATGAAAGTATATTTTCAACTCTCTTTCCTTATGTCACGGAGATTGGAGTATTAGCAATATATACCACTAATACATATATGGTCTTGTTAGAGTAAAATTCAAATAGCTAGGACCCTGGGCTGCGCAAGAAGGGAAGAAGGCAGAGCTTGTCATGTACTGTCCGTTTTACAAAAGCGGAGCTAGCGAGTATATGCTGCGCTGCACTTCACTTAATTTTCAAACAAAACTAAAATATAACTCAATCACAATCAATTACAAAATTCACAGGGTTACACGAAGCAAAACACTACGAATGTCAACATGAGAATAACAGATATTAAAGCTGATGTTTAGTAGAACAGACAGTAGCGTAGTTTCCTCTTGTTTATCATCTATATTTCTCTCTCTAAGACGAGAATTCGTACTTCGCGCAGGGGGCAGGGTTCTAGCTATTTGAATTTTACTCTAGAACATGTATTCTCCAAATTAACATACAGACAAAAAATAGCTGCAGCATGTTTACAGTATCCCTTTCCACATTTGCAGTTGCAGTCAGTAGGTATCAATTACTTCTCTATTTGAATTTAACTAAGAAATAAATAATTTTTAATTATTAAATTTTTTTCAAATCGAAAAAAATACCAAGATAACGCAGTTTCCAACTATTTATTTGAGAATGATTACTCTTATAAGTACCTACCTCAATTAATGGCTTATAAACATTTGTGTTTTTCTTATTACTATTCGCACCAGGTGTTTCTCGCAAAACAGTGCCAGAAATTCTTCTAAAATATGAATTTTGCATTTCTTTTACATCGCTGACATGATAACTGTCAACCAGTTTTCTCCTTTATTTAAAGTTTTATTTCTAAATATATCAATTTTAACTGGTTGAAAACCGCAAGTTACAATGTAAGAAGTTATTATATCTAGTTATGATACCTGCGTTTTATAATAAAATTAATTTTTATTCGTAAACGTCAATTTACTTTTTGAATTTTCTCAGCCAACTTTTGCCGAGCGCGGCCGCTAGAGCGGCGTTCGCGTCGCTCTGAGAGGAACGGGTCAAGCGTATTGTTTTCTGAAATTAACGGCTAACCACTATTAAAAGAGCGATGTTATTAAATTTAAAAGTGGATTTTCACGACTATGAATTGCAAAAAAAAATTTGTTTACTGATTTAGATGGAGAATTGTATTCTCTAAAACATGCAGTTGAAATTTTTTCGCTAAAATAATTTGGGGAGCAAGGGCAGGCAAAAAACTGATTTCCCATGTTAATCTCCTATGTACACCTTTACGACAGACACACTGTATAATATCATATAGGTATTTGTGCTAGAACCAGACACAAATTTTCCGATATATTTTTAAATCGCTATTTATTGTCTACTTCCTTATTCATAGTGAAAATATGATGCAGTTCTAAATTCTGTGACAATAAACAACTTTTACAATTTTCACAGTCTGAACTGAAAAAGAATTTAACTAAGTACCCAGCTTTTCTTTTCTTCATAACATATGTTTAATTTTTTAATCGCTTATTTTCTTTATACATTTTTAAATATCTAGGTGTAAGATCTGCCAGTTTTCTAATTCCAAAATCGGATAATGTGAATCTTTTTATTTGTCTTCGTTCCTTGAAATACAAATTTCTATCTTCTGAACTTTCAATATTGAACAACTGCTTTGGAATCTATGAAATTAGAAGGAGTAGGAGTAGATGATTTTGTTACTTTAAAAGATAGAACCGATTCAGAGGATGTTCCGCCAAGCGGTTCATAATCTGGTATAGATATAGTAGTAGAGTTTGTGACCATAGGAGTTGTAATAAAAATTCACATGATGTTTCAGGAAGCGATCCATACTCTGGTAGTGTTCTAGTAGTTGAATTTAATATCGTTGGAATAAATTCGGAAGATATTTCAGGTTCATAATTTAGTACAGGAGACATAATTAAATTTGAATATGTTTCAGGAAACGATTTTAAATCAGCCAAGGTTCTAGCAGTTGAATTTGTGAGTGTAGGAATAGTATTTCTATGCAATTTTTTTAGCGTACTTGTGAAGCAAGATATTTCAAAGTGATCTTCGCAAATATATAATTATGTTGTCATTTTCTTGTAAATTTATAAATTGAAACCACTTTTTCCGGGTGTCTTCTTTTTGGGGATATTTGAAGAAATGTTTATTGGAAGCATTTGTTTTGTAAGCATTGGCACAATCTGGCACTTGGCATTTATATTTTAACATGATTGGCGTCGACATTGTTCAGGCAGTTCAAAATCTTCTGAAATAATATAAAACTTAGACATTTAAATTATAATTATAAAGAAAAACTTACATCACATCATCAAATTGGCAAATTCGGGGGCTATATCTTTAAATAGACGATTTCCATTATGACGTCACTGACTGCAGCGCTGTGGCAGATTTAGGAATTATTCTAACAGTTACAAAAGCTTTTTTGGCGGTTTTGATTTACAGTTGTATCTTGTGTGTTGATATTTGTGAAATTTAATTATTATGGACAAAAATATATTACATTTAAGTGAAGATGATGTACCTGGGGCTAAATTAAAATACAATACAATAGATCAGCATTCAGTAGCTGAATTAAAACGATGGCTTGAATGCAGAAGCCTTAAAAAGACTGGAAAGAAAGCTGATCTTATTCAAAGGTGAGATTCAAAATTTTGTCTATTTTTATCTCGAAGGTGAGATTCAAAATTTTTGTCTATTACATTATCTCGAATAAAGTTATTAGGTATAATTTCTTTCTATAGAGTTATCAATTGTATAAATGCTGGCCGATCAAATAATATTGATGTCAGTATAGACAAGGGGAAATGGCTTGAGGTCCTACACAATCACGACAATAATTATTTAGCAGAAGAGTGTAAAAAAAAACCTACTGAAATATCAGCTGGAAAATGGGATACGTTTCCATCAAAAAACATTCCTATTATGTTTAATAAAGGACACATTTATTATTACATTGTAGAAAGTATCCATGATTGTTCTACAACAGAAAAACCATTTCGACGGGGGCAACAGTACTGTGATAGTGGCTATGTAAACAATCTTGCTGATTGCATAGCTAAAGAAAGTTATATTGTAAAATGTAAAGTAAAAGCTTCTTTTAAACAAATTTTTTATGATGTAATTGTTCAAATATCTTTGAAATCTGGGAGTATTAAAAAGGGGACCTGTAATTGTAAACAATCTGCATTAGGAAGATGTAGTCACGTAGCAGCACTTTTGTTAACAATTTGGAAACATATTGAAGAAAATGGTTATAGTGCTATGCAGTGTACCAGCAAATTATGCCAATGGAATATGGGAAGTAAAAGAAAACATCCCATGGCTGTCACAGCAGTAAATTATAGTTCGAAAAGACAAAGACTGAAAAAAAATAGTTTTGATCCTAGATCTACAACTACATTTAATGAAAGCCATTTAAGTAAAATTGAAAGGATGAACAATTTTATAAATGATATTTCTGTAGTACAAGCAGCACCATGTCTTTGGCTTTCGTCTTTGAAAATCACGTATGAAGATTTCAAGTGTGATACTCAGGATCTAAATATTTTGAGTCAGCAGTGTCAAATATTCAATAATACATTGAAAGACTTGGCAAATAAATTAATTAATACTCTCAGTTATCACGTTATACATAATACAGTAGGCCAGACTGATAACTTAAATTGGTTTTCAAAACGTTCCCTTTTTATTACATCTTCAGTTGCAAAACGAGTACTGGGATTGAAGAATGAAGAATCAACAAAAAATTTTCTAAAATCACATATGTGGAGCTTGAATATTTTCGATTCTTTTGCTACAACATATGGTAAAAATTATGAGGGAAATGCCAGAAATGATTATTTAAAGTGTATAACCGTGTTTGATAAGAATGCCACTGTTGATACTACTGGGTTATGTATAAATAAACTTAATCCACAGCTAGGGTGTAGCCCAGATGGCATTGTGACTATAGCGGGCGAGAAAGGTTTGCTGGAAATCAAATGTCCAGCTCTATTAAACAATAAATATATCTGGAATTTTGATAAAATATTAAATAATACACAACTGCAAAGTCAATGTTTACTTAAAAATGAAGATGGAACCCTTTCGCTAAAGAAAAATCATCAATATTATTACCAGGTGCAGTTGAGTTTGGGAATATTAAATTTTCAATGGTGTGATTTTGTAATTTGGAGCCAGAATAGTTTAGTTACACTCCGAATTCAATTCGACAAAGAATTTTATTATTCCATAAGTGCAAAACTGATAAAATTTCACCATGAAATTTTAGTCCCTGAATATTTCTTGATGAAAACCCCACGTGATCTACCACCTATAAACTATAAGTAGAAAGAATAAATAGTATATTATTATACGCCGAGGTTGAAAAGATTATCATTATTGAACTAGCGTCAAGATTGTAGCTCGAGGTCTAAAGCAACCGAGGGATACAAGGCGCCGGTCAATAATGATTTTCTAAACCGTGGTTTATAATATTATATACTATTTTTCTCACTACTAGCATTAAAATTTCAATTAAAGATTTTTATTTTGATTATAACAAAATATTTTTAACATTGTATACTAGATAAGATAACTTTGAAGTTGTGTTTTGTTTAAATGTTTTTATTTGACGAATTTGACGTTTCATTTCTTATTTGTAACAGTTTGTAATTTTATCATATTGACGAGTGAAAGTGATTAACATTGTACTCCGTGTACTCTTCCAGTATTAAAAGAAAAGCACAGCATGTGTACCTATACATTATTTCTTGCGTAAATTAACTTGGAAGCATATGTTTTTATAAATAGTGACAGTGACAGTTTGCCTTTTTATCTTGGTAAATAATAATTTAAATTTTACCGTTACTAAGAGGTAGTGAGAAAAAAACTTCACGAGACAAAACAAGTATCAATAAAGGTGTGTTCTTGGACTAGTAGTGAGAAAAAGTTGTTTTTTACATGATTTTGTTTATTTATGTTATGTTATATGAAATCAGTATTTTATGTTATATGAGATTATAAGATATAAGATGCAAGAGTGCGAATAAATATTTTTTGGTGTAATTATTATTTATTTTATTATTATTATTATTATTATATTATTACACATTATCGTTGTAGACATATGGATGTTCAAAATTAGCTAAAAAACAAGCAATATAAAACATTTGTGATAACAAAGGAAGTAACGTATTTGGTATAGTTTTACTGAATATTCGGTAACATTTAACTTTTCTTATAATGTGTTCAACAAATATTCGACACTTGGCAATTTTTTTTGTTAATATTTCTTCTTGTGCAGATAATTTTGACCGCCCATTTTGAAAAGGGGGAAATAATAATTTAACTTTCAAAGGATCTAAAATATTTTGTACCGTAAGCCCGCGATCAGCAAGTATCACATCACCAGCCTGAAGAAAATCAGTTATATCGCAATCTTGAAACAAATCAACATCCGATTTAGCTCCTTCATAACCATCGCTTACATAAGCAATGGCTCCATTTTTTGCAATGCCAACTAAAAATTTTACCGTGTTATGATGTTTATAATTTGAGTACGTATTACTTTGTTGTAAAAAATTTTGCGACATCTCTATTCGTACTTCTGTACAATCGATTATTATACGCAAATCTTTCATTTTTTTGAACGGTCCTTTAAAGTTACTTTGTTGTTGTCTACTTAAAAACGTTATAGATTTAAATGTTTTCAGTTCCAAATACACAAATTGTATCCATGTATATATTGTTATTGACACAGTAGTTAAAGGTAAATCAAAAAAATATGCAAGTTCCTGCAGTGTATAGCCACGTCTCAATCGTACTAATAATAAAAATAACTTATCTTTATTAGATAAACGATTGTAAAATCTTCGTTTCAGCGGAGATTTCGTTGTGCTGTTATACTTTAAATTATTCATTTTCTCAGGCCCTAGTAGTGTAAATAATGCATTAAAATGAATTATACTCAAGCTACAAAAATATTTAAATTGATCTTCTTTGGCTGTACAAATATCATACGATAACTTAAACGTTACTGAAGTAATACATGATCTGCGAATTTCAATATCTTCAAATAATTTTCTTGCATAACTTGTGCTTATTGTCTGGGTACCCACTTCTTTAACACCAACAGCGAATGAAGTTTGACATTCTACATTCGCAGTACTTTCAGTTTCCTATAAATTATTAATTTACTATTTATTGATAACATCATTTTCTGAAAGAAATTACATTTTCCTCGTTTACAATATTATCAGAAGATAAATCCAGAAAAACTGCAATATTTTGTTCAGAGACACTTTCGTTGCTTTCGAGGGTACTTTCGTTTTTCTTTATTAAACACTTATTTGAGCGAGCAACTCGGGGCTTACTTTTAATTTCATTTCGTTCCTGTAATATTATATAAAAATATTATTAAAAAACATTAATTTATGTTTACATTTTACTTACTTGAACTACAGATATAGGATCTGGATATTCCTTTGTTGGTCCATTTCCACCATTAAAGTGTTTAGTACAAATGTAAGTGTTTTTGTTAATGTTTTTAATAGAAAAGTTTTTTCGACCACAAGAGTTTATCCATCGCTTACAACGTTTTAAGTTATGATCAGGTTTTATGAACGGAATAAAATACACGTTTTTCATATATTCTTTATGTTTATATCGTGAATCACTGTTACAAAGACCGTGTGCACAACGCATGATTTATAAACTGAATATTTACAATGAATTTGTTGAATTATTCTTCATTATCTGTAACGCAAATTTTCTACACCGCCAAAACACTATTCAAATCTAGCGTTATCTAAATACCGCTGTTAGAATAGTTCCACCAGAATCCGCTGGCGCCACTATCGATTCCTAAATGGAAATCGTCTATTTAGTGCGTATCGCGTGCTTACTCAACGCACGTGTTTGTGTTTGACCACAGAACAAAAACAGTATGAAGAAGAGACACGAGCCTGCTATTTTGAATTTATCATGTTGATTTTGGCGCCATCTATACGCGGCACCATGAACTAATTCAAGTAGTGAGGATCATAGCAGGCGTATATGAATCTCATGCGAATTATTTACCTATTTAAATTATTAAAATTTATGAAGGAAATAATAAAACATTGCATTAAGTACAAAATATTTATTTATCAGTTAATATTAACAAAGTAGTATAATAACAATAATATATAATTAGATAAAGCATTGTGTATGGGTACGCGTACATACATGGTGCTAAAGTTGAAGGAAGCGTGTGGACCAAAGATTTGAAAGATTTGTAACTACCATTTCAGACTGTATCGGTATATAGATAAAAATAATAATTTATCCTATAGAGCGAAACGACATGAAGTTTTATTAGACGCAGAAGAAGCCTACGGTTAACAGAAATTTGAACAGCAGGGAAAAAAGAATTAAATTTATAGAGAATTCTTGCAGCATTTATTACTCCTAGTAGATGATCAGTCGGTACATTTTGCTGTTCTCTGCTGATCAACTTCGACTTTTGCGAAAATCATTTTTCTATTTTACGCAATGTAGGTAACATTTTCATAACCTGAAAAATAAAAATTGCTATGAGCGTATCATGCGTGTTCATATTATTTTGTAACTTGAATTGCGGTACTTGTATAATAAAAATTAAATCTTTTACGCATGAGCTAGGTACGACTACGACTTCTATATTACTGGAAAATGTTATTAAATACTAAATAGGTACCTTGCAATAGAAACCAACATCTTGGGTTTCTAAACGAACAACATTTTCAAACTGCACGCCTTAGAACTTCATTATTACATTTGTCAGGAGATGTTTCTGATTATTTTTAAAGTGAGAAGTTGGTTTCTAGTTCTGTTTT
Organism: Agonum fuliginosum; assembly: GCA_947534325.1. Taxonomy (NCBI): domain Eukaryota; kingdom Metazoa; phylum Arthropoda; class Insecta; order Coleoptera; family Carabidae; genus Agonum; species Agonum fuliginosum. The sequence continues at coordinate 20,256,724 of OX384035.1, read as the reverse complement.
TGACGATTAATAGCTGCTGTCAACCATGTTCTCAGTTGTTCATCATTTTTTGGAATGAATTCACATTTTCGCAGAAGCAAAACAACAATACTACCTACTAAAAATATTATATTAAAATTCATATTCTATGATAATATACAATTATCATTATTACTTACCATATAAATTAATATGCTTATTGCAAAAATTTTCATGCAGTACTCAACAATTGAAATCGAAATAGTGACATTTTAAATTAACAATAACAATAGGTATCTGGCTGCGCGTGCGCATGTAAAATCACGGGAATGCTTATAGTTCCAGGTGCCGCGTATAGATGGCAGTAACATCACTTGATAAATGCCGCCCTATTGCCGTGTCGGTAGCCTGTGTTTGACTGTCAAACTTTCACAACATAAACAAACGCGTAACGGTGCGTTTCTTTTACTAGATGAGAGTTACACACAAAAAACGTAGATTTTTAGTTCTTCAGGCAGTTGTGGCGGCGCTGTTGCTAACAATTTAAAACCACATTTGAGTTTTATCCCCGTGGTTTACAGTAGTGTTATGCTTTCTGCTGTTAAAGTTGATTTTTAACTAAACGGAGCAATCTGAAGTTGGAATGCTAAAACGGATCGTTTTTAATTGGCTGATGTAACACAATTTTTACACCACACAAACTTTGTAATGTAAACAAACGAATGTTCTCCATCTTGTCTCGTCACCTGTTGTCAGTGCCTGTATCGAGTTGGCCCGCTGATAGGTTAAATTTAATTTTGCCGCCTAAAAAATCTAGTTATATTTTTCTCGTATTTACACAGTGTAAATTCGGTTCAGTGAGACAACTTTAGATTGCTCCGTTTAGTTAAGAAGTCAACTATAAAATCAAAGAACAAAAACAGTATGAAGAAGAGACACGAGCCTGCTATTTTGAATTTATCATGTTGATTTTGGCGCCATCTATACGCGGCACCATGATCTAATTCAAGAAGTGGGGATCATAGCAGGCGTATACGAATCTCATGCGAATTATTTATTTAGATTTAAAAAATAATTGTATCTCATGAAATAATAAATAATTGCATTAGGTACAAAATATGTATTTATACGTTAATATTAACAAAGTAGTACAAAACAATAATATATAATTAGAAAAAGCATTGTGCATGTATAGGTATGTGTACACGGTGCAAGAGTTAAGAAGTTGGAAGGGTTGAAAGCGTGTGGACCAAATATTTTAAAGATTTGTAACTACAATTTCAGACTGTATCGGTATACAGAGAGTTTTTTACTTCCTTGTACGGAGTAATAAGGAAGTATTGTAATCGCGAAAAATTTCGGTTTTCAGATTTTGATGGAAATATCCGTTTTGACCTTTTCTGAATCCATTATGACTAGTTTCGTCGTGACGTCTGTACGTACGTGCGTACGTACGTATGTACGGACGTATGTACGGACGTATGTGTGTCGCATAACTCAAATACGGTTAGACGTAGAAAGTTGAAATTTTGTATTTAGGACTGTTATAGCATCTAGTTGTGCACCTCCTATTTTTGGTTTCAATCTATAAACCGGAAGTAGTACTTTTTAAAAATATTTCGATAAATATTTAATTTAACACAAATTTTTTTATTTTAAATGAAAGATTATGTGATTATTACCTAAAATCGGTATTTTATAAATATTTTTGTATCTGGTATCATTTAGGAATAATTAAAGTATATATTTTTAATTTAGTATTTCTTTATCTTGTAGTCCATGATCGATTAACATTTGTTACTACGTAAAATTTAAATGATTATGACATGACAGTGACAATAGTAAACTATGCTTTATATCTTCTTCTGCAGTTTAAATAAAATGACTAAAACATATTTGTGAGTATACTAGTATAATAAGTTAAAAGAATTTTTTATATTATTCTACATTTTAGTTATTAAGAAAAGTATGAACACACAAGGCGTACAAGGAAGTCATGTGGTGTCCACGTCAGATTTTTTACTTCCTTGTACGGAGTAATAAGGAAGTATTGTAATCGCGAAAAATTTCGGTTTTCAGATTTTGATGGAAATATCCGTTTTGACCTTTTCTGAATCCATTATGACTAGTTTCGTCGTGACGTCTGTACGTACGTGCGTACGTACGTACGGACGTATGTGTGTCGCATAACTCAAATACGGTTAGACGTAGAAAGTTGAAATTTTGTATTTAGGACTGTTATAGCATCTAGTTGTGCACCTCCTATTTTTGGTTTCAATCTAGAAACCGAAAGTAGTAAATTTAAAAAAAAAATTGATAAATAATTAATTTTAGGCAATTTTTTAAATTTTAAATGAAAGATTATGTGATTATTATCTACAATCGGTATTTTATAAATTTTTCTGTATCTTCTATCATTTAAGAATAATTAAAGCATATACTTATAATTTAGTATTTCGGTATCTTGTAGTCCATGATCGATTAACATTTGTTACTACGTAAAATTTAAATGATTATGACATGACAGTGACAGTAGCAGTGACAGTAGCAGTGACAATAGTAAAATATCGTTTATATCTTCTTCTGCAGTTTAAATAATAATGACTAAAATATATTTGTGAGTATACTAGTATAATAAGTTAAAAGAATTTTTTATATTATTCTACATTTTAGTTATTAAGAAAAGTATGAACAAACAAGGCGTACAAGGAAGTCATGTGGTGTCCACGTCAGATTTTTTAAATCAGTAAACATAGGGATAATTAACATACGAAAATAAATATGAAATATAAATTAAAGAAATGATAAATTATTTATTTATGTTTTCTACACTTAAGAACTAGGTAGATACATATTAAACTAATGAGAATTTAAGAACTAGGTAGACACTTAAAAAATAATGTATACAATGGTGACAGAATGAATGTTGAACAATTAAAAAATCGAATTAGTGCTGCTTCCCAAAATATTACTCCCCAGCAAATGCTGTAAATTATTTTTTAATCGTTTAGGATATTGTTTAGAAGTTAATGGTTCCAATTTTGAGCATTTAATTCGTTTAAAAAAATTCTCATTAGTTTAATGTAGGTATCTACCTAGTTCTTAAGTGTAGAAAATATAAATAAATAATTTATCATTTCTTTAATTTATATTTCATATTTATTTTAGTATGTAATTATCCCTATGTTTACTGATAAAAAATCTGACGTGGACACCACATGACTTCCTTGTACGCCTTGTGTGTTCATACTTTTCTTAATAACTAAAATGTAGAATAATATAAAAAATTCTTTTAACTTATTATACTAGTATACTCACAAATATATTTTAGTCATTTTATTTAAACTGCAGAAGAAGATATAAAGCATATTTTACTATTGTCACTGTCATGTCATAATCATTTAAATTTTACGTAGTAACAAATGTTAATCGATCATGGACTACAAGATAAAGAAATACTAAATTATACATATATACTTTAATTATTCCTAAATAATACCAGATACAAAAATATTTATAAAATACCGATTTTAGGTAATAATCACATAATCTTTCATTTAAAATAAAAAAATTTGTGTTAAATTAAATATTTATCGAAATATTTTTAAAAAGTACTACTTCCGGTTTATAGATTGAAACCAAAAATAGGAGGTGCACAACTAGATGCTATAACAGTCCTAAATACAAAATTTCAACTTTCTACGTCTAACCGTATTTGAGTTATGCGACACACATACGTCCGTCCGTCCGTACGTACAGACGTCACGTCGAAACTAGTCATAATGGATTCAGAAAAGGTCATAACGGATATTTCCGTCAAAATCTGAGAACCGAAATTTTTCGCGATTACAATACTTCCTTACTTCGTACAAGGAAGTAAAAAGACGCTCCAATACATTGCTGTCATTCTGTAACATTGTAACTATGGTAATGACATGCCCTATGTTTACTAATAAAAAAAACTCCCGGTATAGATAAAAATAATAATTTATCCTAAAGGGCAAAACGATATGAAGTTTTATTAGACGTAGAAGCAGCGTACGTTTGAACAGCAGGGGCTTATGTTTTTATTTTTATTTAGTAATAATAACAATTGAATAATTGTGTAACTGTGTGATAAATAAAGCGTTCAAGTACTAAATACTCGTGGGGTGTGCTATTTATTTATAACTTTAACATTGTTTCCAAAAATTGTAGACAGATATAAAGATACCATTTTTGTTTCTTTATCGCAGAGCACTTTCAATATTGACATGTTTATTTTTATAATGTGAGTGAAGTGACGAATATTACATAAAATTTCATTTTTCTGTAGGTACTTATTTTTAAATGCGGTAGGTATGTCATTATGCTGAAATCAAATTACAATTTACATTTATTTCAATAATAATATTAAAAGTATCTTACCTTACAATTAGGAATAATAGTTATTAAATAGATATATTTTTAGGTTATAAACCACAAATGACAGCTGGGAACACCGGCAAATGACACTTTCAAAAAATTTCATGTTGCACTTTGCACTGATTGCTTATAGTTCTGGGTGCCGCGTACAGATGGCAGCAAAGTCATTTGCAGTTATATCAATAATTTTTTACATTATTTATGAATGACATGTTGCCATCATAAAAATAATTTTAGGTTAAATTTTATGTTTTTAATTATTATGTGTGTGTTATTATTATACATAATTTACACGAATTAATATTTTTTTTTACATTACAATCAGATTTTGCAACAATATATTAAATGAACAATAATTTACTTGAAAATATTGCGCACACGTTAAAGTGACAGCTGTCAAAGTCAAAGTGACATTTAAAATTGAAGATTTTTAATCTAAATGTAAAATTGGAATTATTTGAGGCCCGAAGGGCCGATTTTTTCCAGTGTCCGCGGAACTTGAGCCCGCGAAACGGGCGAATTCCCCTTGTTGCGCGGCAGTCCATATATTAAAAGAGCTTGGGTTTACTATATTTCTTTCAAGTTGAAACTTTTCAGAACGTCTAGAAATTAAATGGTTTAAGCGATTTTTATGAATTTTTTTTTATAAAATAGATATTTATTTAGACTATATTCTTCTTACATATGTTTTGGATTTTTTTTTATTCATAATGTATGAGAAATTTTTAAAAAACATGCATTTTTTGGCCATTTTCATATTAGATTGAGCTATCCATGTAATTTTTAAGATGAATAACGAAAGTTGGTGGTTTGACAGTTGTCATTTTATTTTTAGACAGGATGATAATACACCATGTTTATCATGATTTTGAAATTAATGTAAGTACCTATAAGATGACAAATCCACTTTCGAATTTTGCAACAATTTTAAATGCATAATTATTTAATTGAAAATATTGCGTATGTCAAAGTGACAGCAATCAATATCAAAGTGACAGCAATCAATGTCAAAGTGACAGCTGTCAATGTCAGAGTGACATTTAAAATTCAATTTTAATCTAAATGTAAAATTGGATTCATTTGAGGTCCGAAATTAATTCGTTATGTTACTCGCGAGCGAAGCGAGTGTGAGGCCATATAATCTTATATATTTAATTGAAAATATTGCGTATGTCAAAGTGACAGCAATCAATATCAAAGTGACAGCAATCAATGTCAAAGTGACAGCTGTCAATGTCAAAGTGACATTTAAAATTCAATTTTAATCTAAATGTAAAATTGGATTCATTTTAGGCCCGAAATTCATTCGTTATGTTACTCGCGAGCGAAGCGAGTGTGAGGCCATATAAACACAGTCCGTGCGGCAGCACGGACCTAGCTGCAGACCCGCGTAGCGGGGCCGATGCTAGTCTATATATACTAATTAGCTTAATTCACTATGTTTTCATCATGTTAGCAACCAAACTTTTTTTTCTTCTATACGTTTTATTGTTGGATCGATTTTAATCAAACTTTTTTTATATTAATAAGGATTATTTTCACTAGTGCCTTTTGTATATTTCATTGTTGTAGGGGCCATAGTTTCAGTGAGAAATTTAAAAAACTCACTTTTTTTTCACTCCTTAGCAACGGGTATTATACTTTATTTGATTGTTTTTTTCATTTGACATATAGGTAGAGGATGTTTTTGACTATATTTTTAATACATGTTTTGTACCAATATTGTCTATATTAACAAAGTTATTAAGAAAAAACCGAAAAATGCACGGAACACAGCTGGGAGTATGCCATGGAATTTTTGTGTTTTCTTTTTTATAAAACAAGATTTTTTTTGTCAATTCGTGTCAGATTTGATTTGACGTTTCCAATTCGAAATTTTATTTCGATATATTTTTCATAATTGATAAGGTAAAAGTGTTTTGAAAATTTTATTAAATATTTAAAGATGGAACATATGCGTTATGTTTACATATAGGTAGTTATGTTAAATTTGAAATATAATTTATGAAATTATTTTATTTAATAAATGCACTACTGTGAAGTTGCATCATGTTACTATTTATTACTATATTTATGTCATATTTTGACACAAGTTTAAATTTTAATTACAATTAGGTACCTATATATATTAAATATGTGTGGCTAATACTATGTATAATTCGGAGTATTTTACTGACTATTTCCCACATATTAATTAAACAATTCATTTGCTTCAATTTTAAAAATTCTAATCAATGACGTACAAAATATATCGGCAAAAAATGTAAAAATTCCCTAGGGATTGTTCAAGTGACAATTTACCCGTCATACATAGCTATGACAATTTTATTGATTTTAATTGAAATTAAAAGTGTCAAATGAACCTTTTTGTGACAACTTCTTACGATGAAATAAAAAATATATCAAATAGAACACCAAAAAATACAGTTACGTCAAAAACCTTAGTTTGGAACCAACTATTAATGAACTTGTGAAACGAAAGAAACTAAAATAAAATTTTGACACTCAAAGGTTAGTATAAAAATTGAATGTTAAACTAAACAACCGTTTCAACTCAATAAATTAGTCTTGATTTTAAAACACGAAAACCCACGACTAATAATTATTCTAATCGGTCTGCAGCAGTGTCAAATTTTGCTTACTCCGACATTAGAAAACATTTAATAATAAAAATATTAGGACACTCCAACGTAAATTTATTAGTTCATATTTTATGTCTGTTTATTTAGAAATAGTCAATAGTAATATATCAAGGGATCATTATTTTGCTGGTAAAATTTATTTCAAAAGATTGTTGCTTGGTAACATTTCGAGACAAATGACATGATCAAAATCCCGAGCTGAAGGCGAGGGATTTTATCATTCAATTTGTCGAGGAATGTTACCTATAAGCAACAATCTTAAGAAATAATTTTACCTGCAAAATAATGAGACCCGAGATATATTTTGTTAGACTATTTCCCAAATAAACAGACATAAAATATGAACTAATAAATTTACGTTGGACTGTCCTAATATTTTTATTATTAAAATGTTTTTTAATGGCGGAGTAAGCAAAATTTGACACTGCTGCAGAACGATTAGAATAATTATTCGTGGTTTTTCGTGTTTTTAAATAAAGACTAATTTTTTTGTGTCGAAACGGTTGTTTATTTTGACATTTAATTTTTTTACTAACCTTTGAGTGTCAAAATTATAAATTTTAGTTTCTTTCGTTTCACAAGTTCATTAATAATTGCTTCCAAACTAAGGTTTTTGACGTAACTGTATTTTTTGGCGTTCTAAATGATATATTTTTATTTCATCGTAAGAAGTTGTAGCAAAAAGGTTCATTTGACACTTTTAATTTCAATTAAAAACAATACTAAATCAATAAAATTGTCATACATGGCCATGTAACGGGTAAATTGTCACTTGAACAATCCCTAGGGAATTTTTTCAATTTTTGCCGATATATTTTGTACGTCATTGGTCAGAATTTAAAAAATTGAAGCAAATGATTGGTTTAATTAATATGTGGGAAATAGTCTAACAAAATATATCTCGTGTCTCATTATTTTTAAGATTGTTGCTTATAGGTAACATTCCTCGACAAATTCAATGATAAAATCCCTCGCCAGCCTTTGGTAACTTAGATTGCAGGCGCTCGGCCTTTATTTATAGTACTCAATTATCAATAGATGTCGCTATTGACAGTTAGCAGCCATGAATGATAACAAAATTATCATATATAATATCTCAAGTGCACTTGAGGAAATTATCGACAATTACATGCACGAGGGATATTCGAAGGACTATTTTCCGATTAAAATTTAGCCAAACGCTGTTTCTCTCATGAAAAATAAAGCAAAATGTAAAAATGTCTTTTGACAGCAAGTCAGAATCACTTTGCCACGCCGTATTAAAATACAATAATTTTGCACTAGTGCAAATTATCGATAATTTGCACTAGTGCAAAATTATCGTGTAATTCTACGTTGATTGGACGATATTCAGAAATGTCAGACTTCTGATTGGCTTAAATTTTATGAGGGAAATAGTTTATTTTATCAACTTTACCAACAGTTGGCAGCTATGAAACTAGTTGACATTTGAACAGTTCCATTGTTACCATTATTATGATCCACCACATCTCCTCAAATGCATGAGGAATAATTAATCAAATACGATTTAAAATTTACAATTGACGGGGCAGAAATAACGGCAAAGTGGCAACACATTGTCGATGTTTACGAAGAGGACACCGAGGAAGAATATTTTTTGCAGATGTAATGTATTTCGAAATTTAAATTAATATTACACACATTTATTGTAAATATAAATAATTTTCAACATATTTTATGTGAAATACAATTTCAAGAAAATAATTGTGGTACAATAAATGTATGTAATAAAAATTTTAATATCGAAATACATTAAATCAGCAAACACTTTGAAATATTTTTGTTGTTAAACGGGTTGCATTTTTTACTCTTTAGTTCCAAATTACAACCGCTAGGAGTAGCGTTCAACCGGGAACGTCGCCAACAGCCGAAAGCTCAAGAACAGAATACGCTTTTTCAGAATGTGACATAGACAGAATCATTCAAAAACAGAATATTCAAAATCAGAATACACAGCCTCCGAAAAATCTTTTCAGTTACCGAATATTCATTAAGCGAAAGCGCATTAACAGAATACGCAATTTCCAGAATCATTCAGTAACCGAATACTCAAAATTCGAATATTCATCCATAGAATGTTCATTTTCAGACTCATTCAACGGCCGAATATTCAAAAACAGAATACATATTTACAGAATACGAAATTTCCAGAATCATTCAACGACCGAATATTCAGAACCAGAAATATTATACACATAATTGCCGTTTTTAGAATCATTCAGCAACAGAATGTTCAAAAACAGAATACGCGATCGCAGAATACGATATTTTCAGAATTATTCAACGCCCGAATATTCAAAACCAGAATATATATTCACAAAATACTCATTCAGTTACCGAATACTCAGAAACAGAATACTCGTTCACAGAATGCGACAAGCACAGAATCATTCAAAAACAGAATTATTCAGAATCAGAATAACAAGCAACGGATCTGCCATCTATCAGCCAGAATTAATTATTTTACAGGTTACTATAATTTAGCTAATGTTGGTAACTTTTGTAAGTTGCAAACTCCGAATACTAGGAATGTTACTTATTACTGTTATAAAAACATTAATTCAAAATATACAGAAATACATTTTAAAATAAATATGTTAATGAATATCATTGTTGAAAATGATTGATTTGTAACGTAGGTAAATGACTGGTATTTTTAAAAACAATAAATTTTATTTTACAGTTTAATTTACTACCTATATAAAATGATGTCTATAATTATGATTTTACAGCTACTGTCAGTTTAGTTCCGGGGATAGAAATACTTGACTACTTTAAAATTATTGTTTTATTATACCTTTGTAATCAATCAACGCTTGACAAATGCTATAACCGCAACCGCTATAACAAAGATTAATAACAACCTACTTTTCAAAAATTCATTTGATAAAAATACGCCATGTCTTCCTTATTTTACTTTATTTCTTTAAAATATAGATAATAAATTTTTGCGATCGGTGTATTGTAACTCTTCGCGACGGGAGACAAATAATATCAAACCTGGCGTTAAAATCTATTATTGCTATCTTTCATACAATAAATAGCTATTATATTTACTGTAAAAAAATTGATTTTTATTTGAACTACTCCATGTAAATTTACCGTGTTTGTTTATTTACATCCAGACCGTTTGTGCGAACTTCATAAAATTCTGCATGGAGGTTTCTTTTGATCAGAATAAGATTTATTAAAGCATGCGTTATAATTTTAACAAGACACAAGAATGGTTCAAATATAAACATGAACGGAAATATTGTTCATAAAAATATGTTGATCAATAAGGTTGATCAGTGTTGGAAAAGGTTGCCAGGTTTTATAAGCCAATATATTATGGAGAATATACAAAAAACAGGATTTGCTAAAAATATAAGGGATTTGGTAAAATATATAACATTAATTATAAAATTTTATATAGAATATAATTATAATTACACATGAAAATAAAGAGCAATTTTATACAAAATAATTGTTAGTTTTTAGGGGTGACATGCAAAAAACCGAATCTTCTAAAATAGAATGGTAAAATAGCAGAAAATACAAGTTTAGAACAGTAACTGAAACGAAATATGTATTTTTCGAAATGCAAGATTTAAGAATTATATTTTCTTCGAATAGTAAATTTATCGATATGTAATAGGGCCGAAAATTGCGAAATCAGAATATAAAATTTCAGAATGGTAACTTTTAGAATAGTCCTGTTCCAGAATGGTACAAAATCCGAAAATTTATTATACAGTTAAAGACAGTATTAGAAATTTTCAGAAACGTTAATCTACCGAATTTTATAGCAGCCGAATTTAACGAAATCAGAATCGTAAAATAACAGATAGTATAATTTCAGAATAGTAAATAATGCGATATGAAACATATCCGAATTGTAAGATTTTAGAATCATATTTCTTCAGAACAGTAAACTGCACGAAACATTGTAAAACAGAATATTTCGCAAAACGAATCGTAATTCAACAGAATGATCAAAATTCCGAACTGCATGAAATCCGAAAGGTAGTTCACCATCTAAAACATAGGTGGCGCTGCATGTACCATCTTACGTTTCACGCGTTTTGCTGTTACAAGATGACCCCACTGCACTATAACGCGGACGTAATGTTGAATAAGTTACAACCTTATAATGCGTTTTTTTAGAAGATGGTTTTTTATGCTAAAATATGAACTAAAAATGCAAAATTAGAGCGCGAAAGAGTGTTTTTAACAAGATTTTTTTAACTAAAATTGAGCAAAAATACAATAAAATCAGTACAAATTCATACCAAACATTTACCTGACCATAACCTCATCATATTCGATGTTACCAATAATTATTGTTAAATGTGGAAATATTGCATATAAATAATTTGGTCAAATGGGAGTATTCGGTGGCAACTGTCCGAACTTTGGCGCCAGTGTTCCTATGTACCTTGCCCGGATTTTGTAGTAAAATATGTGCACTTACTGTAGCGCGCTGGCATAAAATCATACTTTATTTACTAAATCTGTTTTAAAAATTGACAGTATGCTTGTATCGTTTGTATGTTTGTATCATTTGTTTCTCTGCAAAATGCGTATTTGTTGTGTTTGTAAAAACAAAAATAATTTACATTGTTTCCCAAAAAATAAACAATGAAAAAATTTAAGCACCAATTATATAATTGCTCTCAGCATTTTGAAAAAAATGATTTCTTTGGAGAAGTTTATTTGACTGGTAAGATATTTGTTACTCATGGGATTATTAAATTTTTGTATTTGCATATCATTCGTATAATTGTATAATTGTATTTTTAGGAAAGCCAAAATCCAAAAAAAAATTGAGAAGAGATGCTGTTTCAAGATTACTAAAATTACTAAACAGTGCTATACTTCAAATATTAAATAAATTTATTATAATATAGCTGCTTGCTTTTCTCACTTATAAAGGTTTCATAATAATTTAAGTACTCCATGATGTGCATTGTTGTTATATTTATATCTAAAGCCCGTATGACATGATACAAAGTTTTGTACAAAATTTAGTATCAAATTTTAATACAAAATTTTGTAATAATATTTAATACAAAAATTTAATACATTTTATGCAAGATTAAAATTTGTGTCTGACACGTACGAAAGCTCTGAAGGGCCATATAAAACAAAATATTAGTACTAAATTATTGTTTTTTACTTCCCCGATCTATGTAATAGAAGGAAGTATTGTAATCGTGATTTTTTGACAGTTCGAGATTTTGGTGAATCTTCACGTTTCAGACCCTACTGAACCCAAAAAACATAATTTTAAAAAAAGTCGGTCTGTCGGTCTGTTAGTCTGTCTGGATGTTGGATAACTTAAAAACGCGTTGGAATTTTGGACTGAAATTTTATATTTAAGATCTTGAGCCAAAATCTGACTTCAAGTTCGTTAATGAGCTTTATTCAACCAGTGGTACCAACTTTATAAACAAAACTTTTTTATTTTTATCAAAATACTATCGTGTGTGGTATCAAATTAAAGGTCTTGGGAAAATAATTCTAGTAGAAAAACAAAAATAACATTTAAATGATCGTCAATTGTTTTTTTTTATAAATTATTCAAATTATACCGAGTTTGGTGTCAATTTGAATCGCTCAGGGAGATAAGTTTTTAAAAAATGTAAAAATGACATTAATACGATTTTCAATTGTTTCTCAAAAAATTACTCAAATTTTTTTATTCAACCAGTGGTACCAACTTTATAAACATATCTTATTTTATTTTTATTAAAATACTATCGTGTGTGGTATCAAATTAAAGCTTTAACTGATCGTCAATTTTTTTATCATACATTATTCAAATTATACCGAGTTTGGTGTCAATTTAAAGCTCTCGGGGAGATAAGTTTAATAAAAATGTAAAAAATGACATTTATGCGATAATCAATTATTGTTTCTCAAAAAATTAATCAAATTTGTTCAAGTGTATTATCAAATTAAAGTTTTCTGGAAAAAAATATTAGTCGAAGAATCAATAACAACATTTAAACAATGGTCAGTTGTTTTTACTTTCCGCATTATATTCTATAAGGCTATAAGATATTATGACGGGTTAAAATTTTCGAGTGTGAGTTTTTAGTGAATAAGTATCAGATTTTTTATGGTATTTAAATTATGCCGAAGTTGGTATCAACTTAAATAGTTTGGGGAAAAATGATAAATTTATTTAAATTTTGCAGAATAAAGCATAAAATTAACGGCGTTACGGAAGTAAGTTATTAAAACTTATAATCGGGGAAGTACTGTGGCGGACACAGCAGATTTTTATATATAAATTATACATATTTTAAATGCAACTTATAATTAAAATACCGGAATTTATTTTTTATCCTCTAGAAAAAATGTAAATTATTGTTTGAATTTATAACTTCCTGTTAAAAAAGTATAAATTACTGTTAGAAATGTGTAAGTTACTCTTATTATACTGTTTAAAACTGTAATTTACTCATGAAAAAGTGGAAATTATTGTTCAAATTGGATAACTTTCTTTTTAAAATGTGTACTTGTTAAAAATAAAAATGGTAATTAAGTCGATAAAGTAATACTCGATAGTCATAATAAAAGTCATTATGACGACGGAATGGTACTGTGACGCTGGGACACAGTTCTTGCAAGACCAGCGATTATTCGCGGGTTGTGGGTATTACTCGTAGCTTCGAGCCATATTATGTTCCTTGAAAAACCATCAATACAGCCGCTAATACAAATTCCGTATGGTTTTAATTTGTCATAACAGTCGGTATGCCATAAGTAATTAGGGCCTTTATTAGAGTATTGTCTTCTTTGTAATCTTTTTCGTTTCCTTTTGTTAACACCAATGGGATCCAATTCATTTAAAATAATGCGGACTGTACTCTGTTTTACAATTAGTCCATTTTGTATACATTTTAGATGCATCCACCGGTATCCATGCAACTGACTGGATATTTGTATCTGTTTTTCTAGGAAGTCTATAACTTCAGGAATTGGAGAGAAAAATTTCCTTCTAAACAAATTTTTACTTCCCCGACCTATGTAATAGAGGGAAGTATTGCAATCGTGATTTTTTGACAGTTCGAGATTTTGGTGAATCTTCACGTTTTAGACCATACTGAACCCAAAAAACATAATTTTAAAAAAAGTCGGTCTGTCGGTCTGTCGGTCTGTTAGTCTGTCTGGATGTTGGATAACTTAAAAACGCGTTGGAATATTGGACTGAAATTTTATATTTAAGATCTTAAGCCAAAATCTGACTTCAAGTTCGTTAATGAGCTTTATTCAACGTGGTACCAACTTTATAAACAAAACTTTTTTTATTTTTATCAAAATAATACCATGTGTGGTATCAAATGAAAGCTCTCGGAAAAATAATTCTAGTAGAAAAACAAAAATAACATTTAAACCATCGTCAATTTTTTTATTATTATTATTATTCAAATTACACCGAGTTTGGTGTCAATTTAAAGCTCTCGGAGAGATAAGTTTAGTAAAAATGTAAAAAACGACATTTATGCGATTTTCAATTGTTTCGCAAAAAATTATTCAATTTTTTTTTATTCAACCAGTGGTACCAACTTTATAAGCTGAACTTTTTAGTTAAAATTCTATCTAGTGTGGTATCAAATTGAAGCTCTCAACAAAATAAATTTATGCTGCGATTCTGTGCAAATATCTATAAGTTTTACAGATTTGTAAATATGTTCAATAATCACATCAATACTTGTTGATATGTACAAAAATGTTCATATGATTATAAATTTCATTGCGATTTTGTTTATTATTTACAGTTTTATAAATTTGTAGTACACACCTAACTACAGATTTTCACAGAATTGCAGCATTACTTGAATAACATAAACATAACATTTAAACGGTTCTCAATTATTATTTAAATAAATTATTCTAATTATTATACCTAACTAAACTACCGAGTTTGGTATAGGTATCAATCTAAAGGTTTCGGAGAGATAAGTATAGTGGAAAAAAATATAAAAATCTGACGTGGACACCACATGACTTCCTTGTACGCCTTGTGTGTTCATACTTTTCTTAATAACTAAAATGTAGAATAATATAAAAAATTCTTTTAACTTATTATACTAGTATACTCACAAATATATTTTAGTCATTTTATTTAAACTGCAAAAGAAGATATAAAGCATATTTTACTATATTGTCACTGTCATGTCATAATCATTTAAATTTTACGTAGTAACAAATGTTAATCGATCATGGACAACAAGATAAAGAAATACTAAATTAAAAAGATATACTTTAATTATTCCTAAATGATACCAGATACAAAAATATTTATAAAATACCGATTTTAGGTAATAATCACATAATCTTTCATTTAAAATAAAAAAATTTGTGTTAAATTAAATATTTATCGAAATATTTTTAAAAAGTACTACTTCCGGTTTATAGATTGAAACCAAAAATAGGAGGTGCACAACTAGATGCTATAACAGTCCTAAATACAAAATTTCAACTTTCTACGTCTAACCGTATTTGAGTTATGCGACACACATACGTCCGCACGTACGTACAGACGTCACGACGAAACTAGTCATAATGGATTCAGAAAAGGTCAAAACGGATATTTCCGTCAAAATCTGAGAACCGAAATTTTTCGCGATTACAATACTTCCTTACTCCGTACAAGGAAGTAAAAATGACGTCAATGCGATTGTCAATTGTTTTTCCAATAATATAAAATTCAAATTTTATAAAGTGTGTTATCAAATTAAAGCTCTCGGAAAAAAAATTCTAGTCGAAGAATCAAAAACAATATTTACCCGGTCGTCAATTGTTTTCAGACACGTTATTTGAATAAAATAGATGCAATGGTAACATGAAACAGCGTTGTCCACAATCAGATTCCCGCCACATTGACCACGCCTCCTGGAAATTGTCTATTGAACAATGCTGGATAGAGTTTTATGCGTGCCTTATTGCAACAACGATGCGTACAATTTATTGTACACCAGTTTGTTGTTGGTAAAGTTACTAGATATAAAGTACCACAATAGACCTATCCTTTTGAACTTCGGTTGCGCGCGCATGCTTGGACATTGGGCATCCGGTTAGAGGAAGCGAGTACGATAGATACAAAGTAACATGCATAGAGTGAGACAGCAAAACTGCTGCGCAATACGCTGTGACAATAGAAAATGCAGTTAGTTTAAATTTGACATTTCTTATATTTGATTTTTAAATTGTAGGGGAAAAGTTTAATTCAATTTAAAGACATTGTGCAATTTGAACAATTAAGTACGCAACAGGCATGAATCAAATTAATAAAATCGTAAAAAAAATTGTATTAAATTTTGGCATTTTTTGTACAAATCTGTCAAAATACACGCGCATGGTCTATTGACGTCACTTTCTTTTGCCGCAAGCATGCGCACAGCGTATAGTAGTCGCAAAATAAGATGAAACCCTACGTGATCTGCGCGAAAAACGTGTTTTGGTTTGGACAAGTCCATTCGTACACATTAGGGGTGTATTATGATCGTGTCAAAAAGAGATTTCTGCTGTGATCACATGTTCTGTCATTCTTGGTGTATGCCTTTAATAAAATGCCTTCACGTGACGTTTGTTTTGGTGTCCGTATCGTTCGTGATATAGTTGAAGTAAGTTTTCTTGACTGACAACATTTACTTCAACTGAAGAGGAAGGTTTAATGCCTGGCATGGCATAACCTAAGAAAATATTTTAATTTATAAAATAATGACCGCTAACAATGCGCTCGTGTGACACCGTGTATTGTTACAAATAGAACGCTACAGCGCACGTTTACAAATTCCCAACGTGCGTCTTGCGGACGTCAGACTTAAGAACGCACGTTGATGTGTGACCAGGTCGTATTTAAAACATAGTACCGCTTAAACGTACGTCGTAACGGTCCCTAGCCCGTATGATACGGTGTATAATTTAATATTGAATTATACTTGTAATTTTGTATGAGATTTTTATGTATCGTATCATACAGAAAAAGCTTACATAAACTTCTGTTTATAATTTGATAAGATGCAAGCAGAATTCTGTTTTGAAACTGCGCAGAGCAGGTGCGCTGTGGGTTGAGCGACGAAATCGTGCGCAGTGCGTTGTTGAAGCTGACAGCTGACAAGTAATACTGTTTTGTATTGTGTTTGTGTTTTGTATGGTTACATCTTGGTTGCATTTATTTTATTTATATACCGTGAGGTGAGTTTATTTTAACGTGAAACATGGGATTTTTCATATCCATGATTACGAATTTGACAGCAATGTATTAGAGCGTTCTTTTTAAAATAGAACATAGGGAATCAATTTAACTGAAATATATTATATTTAAAATTATATGAAAGTTACAAAATAATAAACAATAACTATAATAAATTTTTTCTACTCCTGGTATTAAAACATAATTTAACGAACTGGTTTCCATGGCGCTAAATGACATTTTAAACACACCTCGACAAGCCGTGGCTTTGACCGTTTTTAGTCACGGGCTGAACATAGCAACTGCCATATTAAGCACGGGGTGAAGTTGGCTCTTGGCTCCTATGTTTGACATTTAATTTTTATGAAAAACTGAGAGAAATAAATTATTTCTTTCAATAATTATCTAATTTTAACCATATAACAGTGAAATACACTTGCCTAAGTATAATTTTGTAGCTATGTATAATATTATTATGATTTAACCTAAAATTATTATAAATGAAATATTACATATACCTAATTATATGAATTTATGCTCTGTAATTTGTGGTCGTAGAAAAAGTATAGTATGTAACTCGTTTATAAATTCTCTAGATACTCGTTTTTTATACACTCGCTGCGCTCGTTCCTAAAAAACTCGTGGCTAAAATGACGTTTATAAAACTTGATACATAATATACTATTAAAAAATCCCTCCATTCACGGCTAAACAATGACCCAATCGATTATAAACTCTTGAGTAACATTAGATATTTGGGCAGCTTTAATAGTTCCAGAGACGTTTTGAAAATTTATTATAGTTTTTGTTTATTTGTTTGTTATTTTGTAACTTTCATATAATTTTAAACATAATATATTTCAGTTAAATTGATTTCCTATGTTCTATTTTAAAAAGAACGCTCTAATACATTGCTGTCAAATTCGTAACCATGGATATGAAAAGTCCTATGTTTCATGTTAAAATAAATTCACGGTATATTATAAAAACAACATTGTCTTGGTCACATGAACAGGTGATGGAATTAATTAATTCCTACAGACTATTTCTCACATATTAATTAAACCAATCATTGGCTTCAATTTTTTAAATTCTGACCAATGACGTACAAAATATATCGGCAAAAATTGAAAAAATTCCCTAGGGATTTTTCAAGTGACAATTTGCCCGTTACATGGCCATGTTTAACAATTTTATTGATTTTGTATTGTTTTTAATTGAAATTAAAAGTGTCAAATGAACCTTTTTGCGACAACTTCTTACGATGAAATAAATATATATCAAATATAACGCCAAAAAATACAGTTACGTCAAAAACCTTAGTTTGGAACCAATTATTAATGAACTTGTGAAACGAAAGAAACTAAAATTTTAAATTTTGACACTCAAAGGTTAGTAAAAAAATTTAATGTCAAAATAAACAACCGTTTCGGCACAAAAAATTAGTCTTTATTTAAAAACACGAATAATAAATTATTCTAATCGGTCTGCAGCAGTGTCAAATTTTGCTTACTCCGGCATTAGAAAACATTTAATAATAAAAATATTAGGACAGTCCAACGTAAATTTATTACTTAGTTCATATTTTATGTCTGTTTATTTGGGAAATAGTCTAACAAAATATATCTCGAGTCTCATTATTTTGCAGGTAAAATTATTTCTTAAGATTGTTGCTTATAGGTAACATTCCTCGGAAAATTGAATGATAAAATCCCTCGCCTTCAGCTCGGGATTTTGATCATGTCATTTGTCTCGAAATGTTACCAATACCAAGCAACAATCTTTTGAAATAAATTTTACCAGCAAAATAATGATCCCTTGATATATTACTATTGACTATTTTGCACACCTCATTTCTGGCCAATAAGAATGCATAACTTTTTCGAAGAGGGCAGTTTTTCAGTGATTATTTCACTTATGTCAATAATACTGACAAATTTTACATAGTTTCATAAACAATTACAGTAACAAATGGCTTGCCAACGGGGGTTTGTCGCGCGGTAAATGCCCAAGACCATTTGTCACCGACAAGCGACAAATCGCCGTTGCCTAAGAGAAACAAACACCACATTTTCAAAATAAACAATCAGTTTTCTAAAATGTCAGAAGTGAATCGTTTTGGAGATGCGTCTTTGGCGGCAATTTGTACCGAAATAGAAAATAAGAAATCAGAAAATACAAAAAAGTGTCAAGGTAGTATCTGGAGAATATTTACTGCATTTTGTAATGAAAGAAGATATGAGTTGAAACGAACAACTAGCAAAACCGAATTGGCTGATATATTATGTGACTTTGGATTCAACATGAAAAAGGTAAATGGAGAAAACTATAAAGATTTTACGGTGAAGACAATTTGGAATACTACCACCAAATTATTACAAACCAAATATTTTGAGGAATACGGAATTAAATTTAATCCATTTGAAGACATTGAATTTAAAAAGGCACGTGATGCAAAAAATACATTACGTAAAAAGTTACAAGTAATCCCAGAAAAAAAGGAAAATAAGTTCGGAGGCTTTGAAGGTAAACGAAATTAATAAAATTATTGACATCTATGATGAAGACACACCGGAGGGCCTCCAGAAAAAAATTTTCATATCGCATCGTACGAACTAGCGTGGAGAGGTGGAGAAGGAGTAAATTGCAAAATTTATTTTTTTAAAGAAGAACTTGATAATGAAGGACATTTGTCAAATCGAATTTTCTATAATCCTCTTTTTACAAAAACATGTCAAGGTGGTGAAAAAAGGTGTGCCGAAAATAATTGGCTTACAGAAAATATTAATGACCCCAGCAAATGTCCTATAAGAATTTTCCGTAAATTATTAAATAAAAGGTTGCCCCACATAACAACAGACAGATTATTTCTTACGCCAAATTTTTTACGTGGTACAAAAATTCTCCGGTAGGAAAAAATGAATTTTCAAAATGGACCAAAGATGCAGCCAAAAAAATTGGATTAGACACTAAAAACCGGAAAATTACAAACCATTCCAAAAGGTACATATGTAGTTTTAGTTTATGTTTTTGTATTGTGAAAATAAACGTTTTCTTTTCTTTCAGATCATCAGCAGTCTCTGAATTAGCAAAAAAAGGGATAGGTGAACAAGAACTTATAAAAATTACAGGGCATTCCAGCGCATCTTCTATAAAACCCTATTTACAATTAGATGCGGAACATCATTTAAACATAATACAAAACCTACGATCAACAAGCTGCATTACTACAAATGAAATAGCTCCTGAAGAATTTAGCACAAGTAGTGGCGATGTTATTTCAAAAAAATCTAATATTCCAAATAATATTGTATTTAATAATTGCACAATAAATTGTAACAACTTTAATACCTAATTAAAATAATCACATTTAAAATAAATTTTTAATTTAATACAAAAATATAGAGATATCATTCGAGAAATATTCTTCACAAATACCACTCGCGACTCTTATTTTATCAGTAAACTTTTCTTTCAAACATTGTTTACCTTTAAGCAACATCCTTCGAGTCATCTGCTCAGAATAAATCCCTCGAGCTACGCTCTCGTGATTTATTCGAACAGATGACTCTCACGATGTTGCTAGGTAAACAATGTTTTCAAGAAAAGTTTACTGATAAAACTTGAGTCCCTTGTGATATTATATACGATAAAATTTGATAAAACCACAGTAGGGTAACCATGGTTACATTTTGTTTATTAAATGTTTTTAATGTTGCAAACGTCAAAAATAAAATAATATACAGAGAAGATATTCATTAAAAATGAGATTTGGAGATATTTCTATTGAAGAAATTAATATCAATATTAATAAAAGTATTCCGGAGAACTAAGAGAACAAGAATGTCCATTTGGAATCAATTTAATTATAATTATCGTTCGTGAAATAATCAAGCAAATATAATTCGAGTCATAAATTTAATTGGTAAAATTTACATTTACCGATAAATTTATGGCTCTTATTATATTACTTATGAAAAAGCGTGAATGAAATTCAAACAACCTACAACCGTTGATATATTAATTTATGATTATTCTAGAGGAGATATATCATTTTTTCAAAATCGGCATGAAAATCGTCATTTCCAGACTAATTTGCGGCATGAAAGTAAGATTTTCATGACGGCATGAAAATTTTATTTTCATGCCTAGTCATTTTTACTTTCAACTTTGTTTACTTGTCATGACAACTTTTTCTAAAATTTGTTACAGCTCTGATGATTTGTCACAGCTCTGATGATTTATGCAAACCTAATTTTTTAAATAATTTTAAGCTTAATTGCCGATTTAAAAAAAATAGAATACATCACGCGTCATAAAAATGTCTTTGCTTGACTCGGAGGATTTGAAGAAATGCTCGGACGCTGCGCATCCTCGCATTCTTCAAACGCCTCCTCGTCTGCAATGAAACATTTTCATGACTTGTAATGTAATATACTATTACAGGATAGAATATTACAAAAAGTAAATGTAGGTATAAAAATTTATTGAACAATAAAAAACGCATGTTACAAAAATATATAGAGGTAATAATACATACAAACACAAACATAATATTATTACAAGAAGCGATGCACGCTTGATTGCATTGTTACACAATAGTAATCTTTTTGTTTTTACCTTTCGCTTGCCTGTAAGGGAGGTATTGGAATTATGTAAAAATGCTAAATTCTAGTTGCCCTCAATATAAATAAATTAAGGTTGTCGGCCACCGAAGTGAAAACACATCAAAATGTTTTATTTCAGTAATGGTTTATGTAACAATGAATAAAACAACCGTAATTCTATTAATTTATATTGTTGGAGGACAACTAGAATGCTAATGATGGCGGCTTTGGCTGCCGAAATGTCCACTTTATATTAAAATAAGACTTACAATATATTTTGTGATTTTATGTCTATGATCCTAAAAGCCAAGTTCGCATTTACTACAAAATTAACTATCTTGGATCGTAAACTTTACTTCTGAAGGTATTTACTAAAACATTAGGTTTCCAAAGGTATCATTTTATCGTTTTGGTACGCTCTAAATTTGTTTAACTCAACATTACTTTTCGAATATGATTGGCATTTATCACACATGTGTTTATCTAATAAAATATTTGCTTTGCTTCATGTTTTCGGTATATCTGTGACCATGTGCCTTCTTCTTGGATAACTCTAGCTGCATTTTAAACAAATTTGCTGTAGCCTCGTTAAAATTCCTTTCACAAAATTTAATAAATTCCTCGTCAGATACAGTATCGCGTGCTACTATTTTATCAGGCTTTTTGTTGTCCGATCGTCTTATTGCTTGTTTTAAATGCTCAATTTGACCATGCAAACGAGCTTTAGCGGACAATATTGGTGTAGTTTGTGTAGATATTTCAGCTGTATGGTGTAGTTCAACATCTATGTTTCCATCTACAACATAATCTTTTGAATATTCATCAATTATTATACCGTGAGTGTTATTTAACGTGAAACATGGGGTCTTTCATATCCATGGTTACGAATTTGACAGCAACGTTTTAGAGCGTTTTATTTAAAATAGAACATAGGCTGTCATTGTCAAGTAAATATTACCTGTCAATTAGGGTTGTGTTGTTGAAAATAAGGTATACAATTGAAGAAAGGTGCAAATGATACGTTGGTATAATGCAGATATTAGCCTCAGACAAGACAAGTATCTGATTTATTTCATTTGCTATGTTCTATTTTAAATGAAACGCTCTAATACAACATTGATGTCAAATTCGTAACCATGGATATGAAAGATCCCATGTTTCACGTTAAATAAAACTCTCGGTATGATTAACATTTTAATTTTACCTCTTGGAAATGAAGTAGACGCCACAGCTTCCTCGATTTGTACAGACATATAAGCTTAATGCTTTTCATCAGCTACATGTTTTTCATTGAATACCTACATGTTGTTCTTTAGCTTGAAGATCTGCGTTTGCATCTGCAACATAATAATGTAAAAATTAGGAATAAATCAATAATTATTATATTGTTTGTAACTTTTGTAACATTACCTCTTAGAAATAAAGTAGGGACTGCTTCATTGGTGATTCTATTTCTGTTTTCATTTGTGAAATAGCAAACATCGAAATGTAGGTTGCACATTTTTGCATTTTTAATCAGAACACCTTCTAATAATGACAATCCATTCCATGCGCCTATAATTGAAAAAAGTACATATTAATTTACTGATATTTACTACTGATGAGAAATAGAACAATGTTAAATCTAAACATTATTAATTTTCAACAATAAAATGGGCTTCTTAAGGCATTTATGTACATCCTTCATCAATATTATTTGGACCCTTCAAACTATTAATATTTGTTTATAAAATTAATTAGTAAGAATAACACACCACAAGGAACACACAAGTAATTGAAAAAGAACAATTAGCACAATAAAATATAGTAATTATTTCTAAATTAAACTTACCTTATTTCGTCAGTAGGTAAACTAAATAAACTAATGTCTTTGGAGCACACGCTTGAACAAAACGGAACACAACATTTCTTTGTCCTGATAACTTTCAATAATTGTAAACATCACTTTAATTACAAGTAAAAACAAGACAATATTCAACTGTGAACATGAAACAAACTGGTGTGCTTATGTTAAAAAATCCTCTTCGCGGCTTCGCTTGTCACTGTGTTTCGCTTTTTTGCCGTTAATGCGCAACCGCGCAGTACACTATAATACTGTGCTAATACAGCCAACATGAAAATAATATTATAATATTATGTAGTTCTTATGCTTATGCTCATTGTGATAGGTACAATTAATTACGGTACTTTATAATATTGATTTATTTATTTATTTATTGGGTGTACTTGCTGCCATCTATCAGTGATTGTTTGCGTCAGCTACCATTTCTGTCATGGTTTTAAAATAAACGAAGTTCGTAATTTGCAGTTTAGTTTGTATTGTACGACCAGGGTACCTATTCTAATTCATAGCGACAGTCGCTAGCGAAGTTCAGTTGATAACTTCGTGACGTCATTCCGTTTGTAACTATATCAAGGGTTAGGGATATTTGGCCTCCAGTTGATAACGACTGATAGAGATTTTACATTTACTGTGAAATTTGACAAGAAAAACTGCTAAACCACCATTTTACCTATCACTTATCATAAACGTATTATTTGTTTTAAAATAAGCCATTTTTTGAATTTCAAAGTTAATTATATTTTCAAGAAAAATGTCAATTTCTTATTTCTAAAATTTGTAAGTTGTATTATTTAATAAACTAATCAAAAATATTAAATACATATAATGAACCCATAATTTATTGGTATTTTATATTTATAAAATAAATATTTTAACCTCCTAACGAACAAAAATCAACGCAACGCGCAAGTCTACCGTAGCGAGGGTTGATAAGTCGGAGCGACAGTCGCTTGGCTACTACGTCACACATAGTGGGGGGTTATCAAGACAACCCAACTTATCAACGTTGATAAGTTGGGTTGTCTTGATAACCCCCAATGAACAATTATTAAATAAAGAGGCAAAACAAAAAGCTAGGACGAATGTAGAAAACCGTGAAATAGAAAAGTTTTTAGATAAAGAGGCAAAACAAAAAGCTCGTAAAGACGGTGAAGTTCTGGCGAAAAATCGACAAATTAGCAAAGAATGTATGCAGTTAACTAGAAAAAATGTAGAGACGCGAGAAAAAGAAAAAGTTTTAGACAGACAGGCAAAACAGGTAGCTCGTGAAAACGTTGAAGTTTTGGCGAAAAAACGAAACATTGACAAAGAATGTAAGCAGTTAACTAGAAAAAATGTAGAGACGCGAGAAAAAGAAAAAGTTTTAGACAGACAGGCAAAACAGGTAGCTCGTGAAAACGTTGAGGTTTTGGCGAAAAAACGAAAAATTGACAAAGAATGTAAGCAGTTAACTAGAAAAATGTAGAGACGCGAGAAAAAGAAAAAGTTTTAGACAGACAGGCAAAACAGGTAGCTCGTGAAAACGTTGAGGTTTTGGCGAAAAAACGAAAAATTGACAAAGAATGTAAGCAGTTAACTAGAAAAATGTAGAGACGCGAGAAAAAGAAAAAGTTTTAGACAGACAGGCAAAACAGGTAGCTCGTGAAAACGTTGAGGTTCTGGCAAAAAAACGAAAAATTGACAAAGAATGTAAGCAGTTAACTAGAAAAAATGTTGAAACGCGAGAAAAAGAAAAAGTTTTAGATAAAGAAAGAAAAAAACAAACTCGTATAGATCCTGCAGTTCTTCAGGAAAAACGTAACCTTGATAAACTTTATAAAGAGCGCATAAGAAATAATGACGTATTAAAGTCAAGACAAATTATGTTGTTAAAATTAAAATCCGACGATAGTGATTCAGCTAAAGCAAAAACATTATTTCTAAATAATATAAATAATATGCCGGATAAAATATGTGTTTGTTGTGATAGACTTTTCTTTATTCACGGCGTTCAAAATTTTAACATAGACGCGCTTAAAGTAAAACTAAATTTAAGTGAAAAAGTATTTTCTGAATTTTTAAATAAAATTATGAATAACATCAGTTCACTTATTTGCAAAAATTGTTACAAATATGTTAACAAAGGAATTGTTCCAAAACTGTCATTAAATTTAGATCTTAAATTTCCAAAAATTCCAGAATGTTTAGATAAATTATCACCATTAGAAGAACGAATGGTCTCTCCTTACATAAATTTTATGCAAATTCGTCCGTTAAAATCTTTTGCAATAAATCCACAGCTTTCGATTAAAGGTAGTGTAGTAAACATTCCAGTTGAAATAAATGAAATGATAGATATACTTCCAAGAACATTTGATAATATTGGTACAGTTCAATTAAAATTAAAACGGCATATAGATCACGCTTCTCATTATATGTACGAAACAATTAAACCAGCAAATGTGTGCGATGCTCTTTCTTTTCTTGAAAATACTCCTTTATATGAGAAATATAATATAAAAATCGATAAAAAGTATATTGAACGATATGACAAAAATTATGACAAAATTGTTAATTTCGTTATTGTAAAATCAGATGAAAATGATAAAGATTTGATAAATAATGAACCAAAAGCACAAGATCTCTCCGAAAATGATCTGTCAGATGATGATGACAATGCTGCGGATAATGAAATATTAATTTTAGACAGAAATCAGCAAAATAATGATTTAATTAAAACTATTGCACCCGGGCAAGATAAGCAACCGATCCCATGGCATATGGTTGAGGATTTAGAGGAACTCAGTTTCCCGAAAATTTTTGCAGGCCAGGAATTTAATAAACAATCAAACGTTTCTTATTCCGATAGAATTAAATCAGAAGCGCAACGGAGTGATCGTAGGTCGTGTGATTCAACACGGATATTATATATGGCTAAAAGGAAATTAGAAAAAAGTTGTTTCGCTAATATTAATGTTTGTTTACGTAAAGTTAAAAATACCAAAAATTTAACCGCTAATTGTGTGCTGAGTGATGAGAGAGTAAATAATTTTATTAAACATGACGACGGTTATAGAGTATTAAAGCAGATACGTTCGTCACCTGCGTACTGGGAAACAAAGAAAAAAGAATTGATGGCTATGATTAGACAATTAGGAAAACCGACAATTTTTTTTACTGTATCAGCTGCAGAGTTAAGGTGGCCTGAATTAATACAAACACTGTCAAAATTAGTAGACAAAAAAAACATTTCAATAAGCGAAGCACTAGAAATGGATACTTTTAATAAAACTAGGTTGATTAGAAATGATCCTGTAACTTGCGCCAGATATTACGATTATAAAGCTAATAATCTAATAAATTATATAAGCAATAAAGCAGGTCCATTCGATGAATATACTGTAGACGAATCGTACACTAGAACAGAATTTCAAGTTAGAGGTTCACCTCATAGACACGGTTTTCTTTGGCTAAAAAATCTGACGTGGACACCACATGACTTCCTTGTACGCCTTGTGTGTTCATACTTTTCTTAATAACTAAAATGTAGAATAATATAATAAATTCTTTTAACTTATTATACTAGTATACTCACAAATATATTTTAGTCATTTTATTTAAACTGCAGAAGAAGATATAAAGCATATTTTACTATTGTCACTGTCATGTCATAATCATTTAAATTTTACGTAGTAACAAATGTTAATCGATCATGAACTACAAGATACTGAAATACTAAATTATACATATATACTTTAATTATTTCTAAATGATACCAGATACAAAAATATTTATAA
This sequence comes from Agonum fuliginosum, assembly GCA_947534325.1. Lineage (NCBI taxonomy): Eukaryota > Metazoa > Arthropoda > Insecta > Coleoptera > Carabidae > Agonum > Agonum fuliginosum. Next base: position 20,229,284 of record OX384035.1, on the reverse strand, counting down.
AATACCGATTTTAGGTAATAATCACATAATCTTTCATTTAAAATTAAAAAATTTGTCTTAAATTAAATATTTTACGAAATATTTTAAAAAAGTACTACTTCCGGTTTGTAGACTGAGACCAAAAATAGGAGGTGCACAACTAGATGCTATAACAGTCCTAAATACAAAATTTCAACTTTCTACGTCTAACCGTATTTGAGTTATGCGACACACATACGTCCGTCCGTACGTACGTACGTACAAACAAGTAATATGGCGGCGGTTGGCCCACGGTGCGACAGAGATTACCCAAGCATGAGAGAGTAAGAGAATGCCCCCACCATACCCTCATATAAAAACATACTTTGTTTTCTTGTACCATGTCCCCAACAATATAGGTATCTACAGTGTGACGTTGTCCTAAGTAACGGAAATATTTTGTTTATGTTATAAATAATATTTAAAATGAATGGTGAAGGCGACGAGGCTGGCAGTTCGGAAGCAGAAGATGTACAGAAAAGTAAGTTTCAAAATTTTCTATATATGTAGTAGGTAATCTTTAATAAACATTTTGTTTCCGAAAACTTGATAGAGATGGATTTGATGAAAGAAGAGATTCGTGATTTAAAATTGCAGCTAGCTGCAGCACTAGCTGCAGCTAATGCTGCAGCTAGTGCTGCAGCTAGTGCAGCTAGTGCAGCGAATTCAGCTAGTGCAGCAGCACCTGCTGCGTCAAGCAGCAACGCCGACGCCCTGGTCGTGGCCGAAGAAGGGCCACGACGAGGCGGCGGCAGAGGTGGCGGCAGACGCGGCTTCAGACGCTTCAGAGGCGGGTTTAGAGGCGGCATCAGAGGCGGCTTTAGAGGCGGCATCAGAGGCGGCTTTAGAGGCGGCATCAGAGGCGGCTTTAGAGGCGGCATCAGAGGCGGCCGGAGAAGCCGTAATTTTGTATGCATATTAATTTGAATTTGACAAATGTAACATAATTATTATTACAATGTTATTGTATCTTTTTCAGAACGATGCTAGATGGTGGGCGTTGTTCCAATCATTGCATTCTTAATTATTATAAATAATATATATATATATATTGAATTATTTAATATTGCTTGTTTATTTCTTGTGTTAAGAACCCGTCTACTTCCTAAAATCAAACAAAAATGTACTAAAATAGCGTTTTGTGGCCAGTACAAGTATCTTGTAGTCCATGATCGTTTAATATTGTTACTACGTAAATTTAAATGATTATGACATGACATGACAGTGACAATAGTAAAATATCGTTTATATCTTCTTCTGCAGTTTAAATAAAATGACTAAGGGCCGGTATTTCAGATACAGTTTAAGCTGTAGCTTACCGTTAAACTCCGTTTAAGAAAAATAAGGTGTATTTCAACATCAGTTTAATAGTTAAACTATGGTTTAAGTTAATCCACGGACTGGGTACCGTTTACTGAGATAAACGTCGATTATCTTGTAACCAAGCTTGTAACTGTCAAACAAATTGTCACAAGAATTCACGTTGCTTTAATTTTAATATTATTCAATCTGGTACATTCAAAATGCTTATCTTTACTAATAACGAATATAGACATTAGTGTGTTAACTAATACCGATAGTGAAGCTCTAGGGAACGCTGTTCAAGCCCAATAAGTTACATGGAGCATATTTCGAATCTACATGTGCCTAATATCCGCACATTTGTAAATGTTGTACCTACATTTTCAAGTCTGCAACTCAAGAAAGATCGTGGTTATGTTATATCCATACTATGTACAAAAAGTTCAACATTTTCTACAAATAGATATACCTTTCAGACGTCAATAAATTTTATGGATCGGCTCTCGCAAAATACACGAGCAGCAAAAATGTTTATCATTTGTAATGTCAACTGATTACCTAGGCTGGAACTGGAAAACTGGATTTACTGAAGACAGATCAGCACTCGAGCATTGCTCGCAAACCTAAGCGCAACAATAGCAAGCAGTTCCAGCACCGAGCAGAATATGCGCAACAAACAGACGATAACAGAATAGCGCAGCACAAAAATGAAGTTAACAGTGAACTTTTTAGTTGTTCGCCTTGAATTTTTTGCATAATTATTTTACCAAAGTAAATTATTGTCTATACATACATACATAAAATCATTTATATAATATAATATATATAATAATTTTTATTTCAATAATATTTTGTTCATATTACATAAAATATAGGAATATTATACGAAAATTAATCAAAAAGACTTGAACATGATTAATAAATGATAAATAAAATATAATTTTAGTATAAAAATACTTGGTGAACATTTTAAATCGAATTTCGAAAGTATATAAATAAATAATATTGTACTAAATTGTATCATGTCTTGTTTCGGTCTGAAGTAAATGTTGAACTTTATCGTATGGTAGTGTAGGAATTCGTTTTCGGATCTTGATTGGTAATAAAGTAGTCGTTTAGAATAGGGCATCGATGACCATCTTTCCATAAATGCACTGTAGTATTTTTCCAATAACCATCACATGTAGTACAATATTATTTCAATGTATTTTTCTGTCTGGTTGACATTTTACATCGAATTTCGAAAGTATATAAATAAATAATATTGTATAATAATATTGTAATAGGTACCTACTAAATTGTATCATGTTGTGTTTCGGTCTGAAGTAAATGTTGAACTTTATGGTAGGTACCCATGGTAGTGGAGGAATTCATTTTTGGATCTTGATTGGTAATAAAGTAGTCGCTTAGAATAGGGCATCATCGTTGACCATCTTTCCATAAATGCATTATAGTACTATTGCCAATAACCATCACATGTAGTGTAAAATGTAGTAGGTACAATATTATTTAAATGTATTTTTATGTCCACAAAGTTATTTACTAAATTGAAAGTAATTGAAATAATTTCGAAAAGTCATAATTCCGAATTTTTTGATTAAATTTTGTAAATATTTAACAAAATAAATAGTATAAATTAAGAACTAAATAAATAATATAAGTATAAAGATAACAAAAAATACCTACGTTATTTGATTTGATCAAATAAATAAAACAAAACGTAGAAAATAGAGAAAAATTATTCTTGTGTTATTATTTTTTTGCGTTAAATTCTTGATAGGCCGATGGGGGAGTTTGAATTCTCACCATTTACAGGAAAAGACAAACACTTTTTATGTACATGAAGTAATTTCCAGAATTTGGTTCTGCGTATATTAAAGAAAATTGTACAAGAAACATTTAATTTTTTTGTCGGTATACCTTATGTTATAAATGAAACCATATAAATTGCCATCAAATTTGGAAACTTTTTCTAATGATTACAAACTTCTGGTTCTTGAAGAGACATTTTTTGTTCACTGTTTTATGCAGCATTTCATAACGGAAGGATAGTATTATTTCTAGTTGAGTATCATTCGTAAAATTATGCATAATAAATGAGATCATTGCTTGACTGTAGAATAGTTCGAAAATCGTTAAAACAACGTTATAGATATTATCCAATAAATATCTTCTTCAATATTAAAGCTTTATTTTAAGCAAAGTTTACGTATTTCCACTTTCATTGTGATACACTTACATGAAACATGAAACAAAATATTAATAAATAACAATAAATACAATTTGGTTACTTACATATACCATATGTTACTTGTATATTGTATATATTTTATATACAAGTAAATTTGGAGCATGGAACCATTTGTAAAATTACTAAAAATCCATATTTTATTGTTATCTATAGTGTAAAAGAAATGAAATAAAGTATTAGTAAACATATTTAAGCAAACAATAATTACTATTTAAATTTACCAATTTCTGAATGTTTGTAGTATCTTATTTCAGTACATTTCTTTTGTTTAATTTAATTTAGTTTTGTTTAACAAAAATATAATAATACAACAAATTTTGTAAAAAAAAAAATAATTTCGATTTTTTGCCACCTTTACAAAAAAAATTAATAATGAATTATTTAATGAGAATTAGTATTGGTAGTAATTACAAGATTAATATTATTTACAATTTGTTTAAATACAAAATCAATTATAATACTTCCATATTTTTGTAAAAATGTTGTATTTAAAATAACGAATCATTTCTGAATATTATTATAGTACATACAAGGTGGCAAAACACATTTACGCCAACAATCACACTACACTTATACCAGAGCGATTTTAATTCATATTATTTGTTGTCGCTATTATAATAAAGTGTTAGTACTTGGATTGATTTGAAACATGATTTTTTTCGGAGCTCTAGCCGCTGCTGTGTGTAAGATTGGAACGGCGAGCGTACATTATTTTAAAATCATATGGACCAGTACTACTTTGGAGTAGGCACACCGAAAAATCCCGAAATACCGCCGATACATCGATCTTAATTTACACATACCAAAGCCTTTGCACGCCTGCTATTGTGAAATGTGATTACTGCATGTTGGGCTGTTTTATAAATAATAAATATTAGGTGGGTTCGTTTATTCAGTTCTGTGCACACATTTTTAACATGTTGCAGAGTAACCGTTCGTTTATTCACTTCTGTGCACTTTGTACTGCACAGGATGCGTTCGGAAAATACTCGGCTGTGCGCACTGTGCATGCACAACAAGCCCAAGCTGGGACTGTTGGGCACGGAGCGTGCATGTCACTTTTGGAGGTTAAAACAATCATAATTATGGAGAATGAACAGAACGAAGATTGTATGGTGCATAATCGTCAGATAATGTATAATAATTAATTTCGAATATCCTTTTTGCTTTAATAAGTCTCTTGTCAATGTCTGAAAATGTCGAAGTTCTTAATAAATAACTCATATCATCAGCATCGCACAGAATCATAATTGTGAGTCAATGAATGATGAAAATCAAAATGGAACAGTAGATATGTCAAAATACTGCACACAAGTTCAGAGACCGTTCGTTTATTTCCTTTATACACGAAGTGCAAGTGCACAGTTATCACGTGACCGTAACACAGCTCATGCACAGCTCAAGCACACAAAGAATAAACGAACCTACCTATATAATATGTATTACAAACAAAAAATAAACAAATGATAACAAATTGCAGAGACAAATGATTGTATATTTTGATACCATTTTGCCTTATTGTAGCATAATAAAGGTACATTGTAAACAATTAATATTTTGCATTTATTAAATTTAATAAAAATGAAAAAAACAACAGAAACCGATGTCTAAAAACGTCTTGTGATAGGGCAAAGTCTTTGATATATGCAAATTAAGACCGAACCAGCGGTACTCGGAATTTTCCGATGTACCTTGTAGATTTCCGTTTTATAGGGAATTTTATACTAACCTACCACAATTCATTTTTAGACACAGTATATCACATTCACAATAGGCTCATATGTGCTACGTCTTGTTTTACGTCATCGGGGGACGGTTTTTAATTAATATTGTTATTTGTCACACACATAATTATTATAATATATTGGCATAGCACATACTTAAATCTGCGAGTCACTGCGTATTAACTTGTATTAATTTACTATATTTCTGATATTTTTATATTAATATTTCTTTTAATATTTAATAATATTTAATATTAGTGACTTACTAATGCAGATTTAAGGTTTATTTTGAACCTTCTCGAAATATTCGAAATATTGTTTGATAGTTGTATCACATTTTTTAACAACTATAATTTTATTGTCAATAATTAATGTATAAGTACTATGTACTATTATTAACACGGCAATAGGGTGGCATTTATCAAGTGATTTTACTGCCATCTATACGCGGCACCTGGAACTATAAGCATTCCCGTGATTTTACATGCGCACACGCAGCCAGATACCTATTGTTATTGTTCATTTAAAATGTTACTATTTCGATTTCAATGGACCTTTTCTCTGTTAATTGCTATGTACGGTACGGCCTCTAACAAAATGCTCGAAAACTATCCTCGAGCTGCTTACTATGTTGCCAGATACTAGACGCAGATTGAAATAAATATATATTTTTTTAAAATCATCATTATCAATGCAAAAATGAATAAATTGGATATAAATAAATAAATTTTATGTTATAAACATAACCTTCTTTATAAAATTTATAACCACGTCTTTGGTTACCATCTGTGCGCCCTTTCATCACAAACACTGTGAGTGAATTTATTAAATATTTCTAAACTTACTTCCATTTCAAATTTCAAACATGACATTAAAATGCACCTCTCTGCGTACAGTCAACTGCGCAATATGTGCATCTCTTTCTTCTTTCTATTACTATCTCTCTCAAGAGAGCGAAAAGGTCCATTGTTGAGTGCTGCATACAAATTTTTGTAATGAGCATGAGCATATTAATTGAGATGGTAAGTACCTAATAATGAAAATTATACAATATCAACGAATATGAATTTTAATATATTAAAATACTATTTTTAGTAGGTATCTAGTATTGCTGTTATGCTTCTGCGAACATGTGAATTCATTCCGAAAATTGAGAATATGGTTGACAGAACTAGAAATCAACATCTCAATCTCACTTTAAAAATAATCAACATTTTTTGACAAAAAATGTAATAATGAAGTACTAAGGCGTGCAGTTTGAAAATGTTGTTCGTTTGTAGATGTTAAATATCCTGATAAAATTCAGCGTTTAGAAACCCAAGATGTTGGTTTACTATTACCTATTTAGTAACATTTTCTTATAGCTAATAATGCATACCTATGTACCATAATGCAGGTTATGAAAATGTTACATTGCGTTAAATAGGAAAAGGAGTTTCGCGAAAGTCGAAGTTGTTCATTATTGTGATTGTAATACTTTGTTAATATTAACTGATAAATAAATATTTTGTACCTGATGCAATGATTTATTATTTCGTTCATCAGTTATTTAAAAAATTTAAATAAATAATTCGCATTAGTTTCGTATACCTACGCCTGCTATGATCGCAACTTCTTGAACAAGGAAGTAATTAGTTCATGGTGCCGCGTATAGATGGCGCCAAAATCAACATGATAAATTCAAAATAGCAGATAAGTGCTAAATAATTGGAAAAGCATTTTAAAATGTATTATTATTCTAATTATTATTGCATTCTAATTTTCTTTCCTGGTTGTTTCTAAATTTATGATTAATAGTTTGTTAGGTAGTTTTTCAATACTTATATGCCACCTTCTCTATTTACTTAATTTGCTATTATTGCTGTTTTATTTGTTATAAATTTTTTGTACGTTTAATATGAGTAAATTGTTAATCCTTTATAGTTTTCTTCATTCGTAGATTATAAATTTGTGTTCTAGCCATTATTTAATCTAAATTTATTACATTTGTTACTACTGTTTGTGAGTTTTCAGTAGGTCTCACATCTCTTCTATATTTCGGTTTCAAAAGAATTTCATTTAAACTTTTAGGTAAAATTGCTGAATAATGAGCAATGTTTGTTCCACCATCAGTATATAGAACGGATATTGGCTTTAAAGATACTAAATCATTGTCATCGTTAAAAGTATTTTTTGTAAATAGGTAATGATTTTTATGTAATAGCCCTGAATCACATATCTCTTGTAATTCTTGTAGAGTCTTTCTTTTATTCACGTCGTCACTCTGTATTTCTTCATAAACATAAATATCTCTTGAAGCTGCAATTGCAATAGCTTTTATATGAACTTCATTTCCCCAAATTTGAATGTTTGCAGTATTATTTATTAATTCTATTACGCTTGAGTATTCGAACAAAAAATTCATTCTATCAGAGTGTTCAAAGTATAACCAATTTTGGAAAAATATATAACAACAGAACATTCTAATACATTTATGTAATTTTTGTGTACCAAATAAACATAATGATAACGAACGGAATAAACATGATCCGTCGCCTGCTGTTTTCACTACTGAGAAATTTTCTCTTAAAGCATAATAAATTTTGTTGTTTCTTTCAAAATCAATAGGATGAAAATTGAAAACTGCATTATTTTTTGTTAAAACACTACGCTTTGTCATATCCACAAAATCTTCATATCTTAAAAATAAATTTTGTAACATGTGACAATAATTTTCTTTAGAAAATGCTACATTTATTTTACTAATCTCCGATAGCATTATATCAGCAATTTCTAATATAGTTTCATCAGTGTTTAGAAGTATAATCGAATTTAGTTCAATATTTTCTTTTATGGTACTAATTTCATTATTAGTAACACTAGTATTAAAATTTGAAATTTTATTTTGAGTTATTAACGATGATTGTTCATTTAGTTTATACACAGGATTATTGTTCTGTAAATTAAATTTTACAAATATTGGTTTATGGTATGAGAAATATGTTTCATAGACGCCTGTTGCCACAGAAGCACTTGTAGAAAATATAACATCTATTTGTGTATTTAAATCTGTAGTAGATGCTTCAGATGGCAATACCGATGTTAAATTATAAATTTTAAAAATTTTAATTACATCAATTTTCCTTTCACATTTCATATCAAAATTAAAATCACCAATAACTATGAATTCTTTGTCATTTTCATAAATTTTCTCCCATATATTTTGAAAACTTTTCTCAAATATTTTATTTGTACAAGAAGGAGATTTATAACCACTTATAATATAATGATTTTCTATTTTAATACAAAATAATTCTACATGATATTCAATGTTATTTTGATTTTGTTGTACTTCAAGTATATGGTCTAAATATGACACATCAATTCCTTTTCTCGCAAAACAAATAACACCTCTTGAAGAGCGATGTACATTGGATCGAAAAATTTCTACAAAATCGGGAATTTCAAATTTGTCTGTTAATTTTGACAGTGTTTCCGCAAATATTAAAATATCACTTCTGCGATACCACTGATCGTTTAATATTAATTTTAACTTTGTCGACAGTGAGTTTATATTTTGATAAATAACAGTAATTCCATTAACTACTTGTAAATTGTCAAATGATAATTTCAATTTTTTCACTGTTCGTAATCTGTGTAATTCTGACAAAACTGGGTCATCTGATTTGACTAATTTTGGTGGTTTAAATGTACCTAAAATATATAACCCAGATAACATTGTAACTCTACTTAACGCTACGTACAGCATGGGCCGTGTAATTCTTTTTGATTTATTAAAATCTACACATATTTCTTTGTAAGTCTGACCTTGACTTTTATGAATTGTCAGTGCTTCCGCAGGTACTAATGGAAATTGCTTCCGTAATATTTGGTACTGTAATTTATTTGAAATATTTAATGGTATACTGGTTTTCACTACAGGCGTTAGATTGGAATCGATATTTTCTGATTTCATGAATTCTTTATAGGGAAGCCTAGCCTTTTTACCAACAACGCTGGATGCAAAATCTATCCATACTATATAGGGATCTGTAGAATTTGGGTTAAAAGTTACGTGCTTTAAGCAACCACAAGCTCCGTTCACAAGCCCGTCTTCGACATCTATATTACTGGTTATCATATATTTAATATTTAATTTCAACCTTACTGTAAAGGGTAACCCATTCGTTTCAGTAATGCTTTTTGTTTTTAGTGCTTGTATTACACGATTTCTACTTGTCTCTGACACTTTGCCTAAAATCGTGTCCTTTGCTTCAGAAATGTATTCTGTGCCTACTTGCTTATCTATTTTCATCTGATTATATTTATCGACATTAACATTTTCTGCAAACAAACGTATTGCACTTTCAGGAACATCTGATTCTTGAACCTGTCTTGATTTAAATAGTTCTATATCGATTGCAGTCATTTTGCCTACAGCTAAGTTATTTAAAGCTTCAATAAATAGTTTTTCATCTTTTTGTCTCATAATTTGCGTCAATTCAAAATATTCAAAATCGTTCCATAAAGGATTTATATCAAATAGCCTAAACATTTCATTACTTTTAGATGTCTTATAAATGGGCGAATCCATTACCGGTGGTAATTGATTCAAATCTCCAACCACAATAATTGACAGATCACCAAAAGGTTTATTTATACCGCGTATTTGCCGTAATCTTGTATCTACACGGCTTAAGAGTGTACTACCTACCATTGATATCTCATCTATAATTAGTAATTTTAAGTGAAACAATTTATCTCTAATATTGTTTGCTAAATCAGCTGATAGTTCAGGCATTTGGCCTCCAAACTGTACTACAGGTAGTGCAAAAGCAGTGTGTAATGTTACTCCGTTTATTAAAAATGCAGCTTTGCCAGAAGGCGCACAAAGTAAAACAACTAATTTATCTTTTTCAGAACCAGGTAAATTATCGTGGTAATTAGTAATCATTTGGTAAATGCATTTAATTACTGTTGATTTTCCAACTCCTGCGGAACCGCTTAAAAATGTTTTTAATGGTAATTTGTTTGTTTTGAAACAGTTCAACACATGCATTATAAATTCACGCTGTAAATTATTTAACTTTGACATTATATTTAGTAATTCTTTATGTGAAACTCGATTGGGGCATACAAAACGATTGTAAAATTTGTTTTTACAAATTTCTTTGCCATCTTGTTCTAAAATATCAATTCGTTGATGCGCAGATAATTCATCAGCTACAAAACTATTAATTTCTTCATCTTCTACATTCTGATTTTCATTTTTAGCATTTTCTAAAGCTTGATCTAATACATCATCACCTATAACCGAATATTTTTGTCGATTTTGTTCTATTACTTGTATATTGTTATTGTAAACGTTTTCCGTATGTACATTTTCTACTTCGTTTGCTTCATTTCGCCACGGCAAAAATAACATAATTTGTTCGCGATAATAATTAAACGAGTCTTGATCTAACTTATACCGCCTGTATCTAATAATAGCAATTTTATCTTTAGGTCTGTATTCAATTATTTCATCGTCATTGTCATTATTTTGAATTTTACGTTTTGTGTAACTTGAAACAAAATCTGCTAAACATGTATTTTCATATGTTGGTGGTCTGTTGGCATATTTTATTATGGCGTTTTCCATGAATATTTCGGTGGAATCAGAATTCATTTTTCGCAATTCAACTGGAGACTTTAACATTAAAGCGCGTTCATTTATTGGACTTGTATTAATATAAATCGTTTGTCTACTACTTTTTGACAATGGTAACGATAAAACATGGTATGTCGCTTCTTGGGCCGACATTAAATTACTATTTAAAAACACGTTGGTAATTTTTCTAAATTTTTGTCTTAAACTTATATTTCCATTATTCACATCAGATTCTGCATCACGTAAAAGTTTAGAAAGACCTGCATCCACTTTTCCTACGTAGTTAATTATGTATGATGCTATACCGTATTCTTCCAAAACAAACTGTACATCTATGTTAGCTTCAAACAAATGTAATATAGTTTTATTATAACAATTAATATTTACTTCTAAACTACTACGTTTCAAAAATACTTGTACTCTTTTTAATGAACTTCTTAAAGCTAAAATATATTGTTCTTCTGTTATTTTCAATTTAGTTAAAATATCTTCAAAACTAATAAGTTCTTGCTTTTTTGAAAAATATAACATCAAATTTCGAATTTGAGACAAAATTTTTGCAATTTCATCAGATTTTTGATCATTATTTAATGGCTCTAAAATCATTGTCCTATTCAAGACGGGTTGTGGAAAATTGAAACGACATTTCATTTTATTTTTTTTACCTTTGTAACATGTATGGGTATGTCTATGACGTTGAACTGCCATAAAAATATCATTTTCATCATATTTACAAGTAATAAATCTATCTATAAATCTAATGCATTCATCTATATTTTCGGTATTAACAGAATCATATGTAGGCGCGTTTTTCATCCAAAGAAAAATATGTTCGTGCGGGGATCCGCGTACTTGAAACTCTACACGTTCATAACTGTCCTCAACTAAATATTCATCAAATACACTGTTTTCCCGCTTTAAAAGCAACATTAATTTATTTGCTTTAAAATCGAAGTACCGTGCACAGGTTACTGGATCTTTACTAATTAATTCGGATTTTTCTGCGTCCTCTAAATGTAATGCCTGTTCAATTGAAATGGTTTTATTAAAATTTATTTTACTTAAACACTGTAATAATTCTGGCCAGATTTTTTCACCTGCCGAAAGTGTTAAGAAAATTGTGGGTTTCCCTAATTGCCTGATCATTGCCATTAGGTCACGTTTCTTTGCTTCCCAATAAGAGGGTGAAGATCTAATTTGCTTTAAAATTTTATGTCCCTGATCTAACTTTATCATGTTGTCTAAAAATGTCACATCTAAAACATTTTTTACTTTTACATCTGCAGTTCGCTTTGTTTTTCTCAAACAAATATTTAAACTTGCTATGCATGATTTTTCTAACTTCTTTTTCGCCATAAAAAGAATTCTAGTTGGTATACATGACCTTCGATCCCTACGTCTAATCTCAGATTTTGCCCGATCACTATACGAAATAAAAGCAGGAATATTCATTTTATATCCCCCAAATATCTTAGGAAAACATAATTCGTCTATATCTTCGACAGCATGCCAAGGTACAGGAATTTTTCCTTGCCCTGGAGCTATAATTTTAACATTGTTAACTATCTCTTCATTTCTATCAACTAACATAACTTCTTCATCTGATTCTACCTCTAATTCAAAATCTGAATCAAAATTTACATCATGCAAAAGATTTAAATTACATTGGCTATTAGGTACAGTTATGTCATCATTAATATCAGAATTTTCTATTACAAAATTAATTTTTTCATTGTACTTATTCTGAAACTGGTGAAAATAGTTATTATCAATCTGGATATCATTTTTCTTGTATAGTGGCGTTCCAGTTAGATGTTTTAAAGCCTCGCACACAACAGCTGGACGAATCGTTTCAAACATATAATTACTCTTGTGATCTAAATGTCTTTTTAACTTTAACTGTAATGTTGCCATTTGATCGAAATTTCTGGGCAATACCTTCAACATATCATTTATTTCAATAGGTATATTAACTACACTACCTTTTAAACCAAGTTGTGGATTTACTGCAAAATATTTTAATGCTCTAATTTGCATGAAATTAATATAAGGTGCAACCATTCTCTCTTCAAGAGGCGAGAGAATTTGCAAACAATTTGGTATATCAACAAATTTAAATCCATTGCTAGTAGATAAATTAGGTATTTTACCTTTACTTATATGTGAGTTACAAGTTTTACAAATTTTGTCTGAGTTATAATTATAAATTTTTGAAAAAAAATCGTCTGAAACCGTCTCTTTAATTTTATCTAAATTTAAATTAACTACAGAGTGACTGAAAAATAGACCCTCACAACAACAACATATACATTGAGGCATGCATGCGCGATCTTTAATAAATTGCAAAAAGTACTTATCTTTCTCTTCATTACTTCTCTGATATTGACGAACAATACTCTCTCTAAGTCGAAGTTGATCATCATTTCGTATATTTGCTTTTTGTTGCCTATCTTTTAATCGCTCTTTACTTTGGTATGATTCTTGAGATCTTAATTTTTGTACACGTTCTCTCGTTTTCATATTTTCTTCCTCTTTATATTCGTTATCTTCTCTTAATTCCTTTATTCGCTCCTTGGTGTTAATATTTTCATTATCTCTATAGTCATCATCTTCTCTTAATTCCTTCATTCGCTCCTTGGTCTTAATATTTTCATTATCTCTATAGTCATCATCTTGTCTTAATTCCTTTATTCGCTCCTTGGTCTTAATATTTTCATTATCTCTATAGTGATCATCTTGTCTTAATTCCTTCATTCGCTCCTTAGTCTTAATATTTTCATTATCTCTATAGTCATCATCTTCTCTTAATTCCTTTATTCGCTCATTGGTCTTAATATTTTCATTATCTCTATAGTCATCATCTTCTCTTAATTCCTTCATTCGCTCCTTGGTCTTAATATTTTCATTATCTCTATAGTCATCATCTTGTCTTAATTCCTTTATTCGCTCCTTGGTCTTAATATTTTCATTATCTCTATAGTGATCATCTTGTCTTAATTCCTTCATTCGCTCCTTAGTCTTAATATTTTCATTATCTCTATAGTCATCATCTTCTCTTAATTCCTTTATTCGCTCATTGGTCTTAATATTTTCATTATCTCTATAGTCATCATCTTCTCTTAATTCCTTCATTCGCTCCTTGGTCTTAATATTTTCATTATCTCTATAGTCATCATCTTGTCTTAATTCCTTTATTCGCTCCTTGGTCTTAATATTTTCATTATCTCTATAGTCATCATCTTGTCTTAATTCCTTCATTCGCTCCTTGGTCTTAATATTTTCATTATCTCTATAGTCATCATCTTCTCTTAATTCCTTTATTCGCTTCTTGGTCTTAATATTTTCTTCCTCTTTATATTCATTATCTTCTCTTAATTTCCTTTTTCTTTCTTTGCTCATAATATGTTCTTTCTCTTTAAACTGGATATCTTCTCTTAATTTCTGTATTCTTTTTTTATTGGCAACTTTTTCTTCCTCTTTATATTTGTCATCTTGTTTTCGTTTTGCTGCAATTTTTATTTTCTTGTTATCCTTCTTTCGCCGGTGTGACTGTTTCTTTCCCATTTTAGCGTTCTCAGTGCTAATTTTGAACAAAATTGTATATATATATATATATATATATATATATATATATATATATATATATATATATATATATATATATAAAAGTTGTTTATAACTAAAAACTGCGTTTAACAAGGCTTGATTTATTGATATAGTACGTTTCTGTCTCGAGATATACGTAATCAAAATATCATAATACAAGGAAGTAACAAACTGTCACATTCTAATAACTCAATTTAAGTTTTATTTTTCATGTCTATCAGTAAACAGTTAAAAATAATTTATTTATTTGGACGATTGATGTGACAAATTTCGTACTAACCATATATCCGCTGTTATTATACTATTTTTCTCATACTTACATAAACTGAAAGCAATGGATATTTCTCTATTACACTAATCCAGCACAGATGCTTCTCATTAGTATTGAAATATTGAAATTGAAGTCACAAAACAATAAAGAATATTGAAGACGCGAGCCTGCTATTTGGAATTTATCATGTTGATTTTGTCGCCATCTATACGCGGCACTATTAACTAATTTAAGAGATAAGGATCGTAGTAGGCGTATACCATAAACAAGAAAGAGATTTAGACAGGAATCTTCTATATTAGGTTGAACGCGGTAATAATACGGAACTAAAGAGTAAAGTATGCAGCCCGTTTTGCTGATTTAATGTATTTCGATATTAAAATTTTTATTACATTCATTTATTTTACCATAATTATTTTCTCTAAATTGTATTTCACATTATGCTGAAAATATTTATAATATATGTGTGTAATATAAATTTAAATATAGAAATACATTACATCAGCAAACACTTTCTTCCTCGATGTTCTCTTCGTAAACGTCAACAATGTGTTGCCACTTTGCCATTTATGCCCCGTCAATTGTAAATTTTTAATCCACCACATCTCCTCAAAATGATAACAATGTAACTATAATGTTCAAATGTCAACCTAGTTATATTTTGTTATCATTCATGGCTGCTAACGGTCAATAGCGCCATTGTAATAAGATACTATAAATAAAGGCTGATCACTTGCAATATAAATTCCTAAGCTTGACGTATACCTACGAATCTCATACGAAATATTTATTTAAATTTATGAAAGAAATAATAAATCATTGCATTAGGTACAAAATATTTACTTTATCAGTTAATATTGACATTCACCTCCATGAATGCACACATACTATGTAATTTATGTAATGGAATGACATTTACACGAAGATTTTCCTCAAATTCTGCACAACTCATATGATTCGTATTTCCCTCTTTTCGTAGGGTAGAAGAAGATATAAAGCATATTTTACTATTGTCACTGTCATGTCATAATCATTTAAATTTTACGTAGTAACAAATGTTAAACGATCATGGAGTACAAGATACCGAAATACTAAATTATAATTATATACTTTAATTATTCTTAAATGATAGAAGATACAGAAAATTTTTATAAAATACCGATTGTAGATAATAATCACATAATCTTTCATTTAAAATAAAAAAAATTGTCTAAAATTAATTATTTATCGAAATATTTTTAAAAAGTACTACTTCCGGTTTATAGATTGAAACCAAAAATAGGAGGTGCACAACTAGATGCTATAACAGTCCTAAATACAAAATTTCAGCTTTCTACGTCTAACCGTATTTGAGTTATGCGACACACATACGTCCGTACGCACGTACGCACGTACGCACGTACGTACAGACGTCACGACGAAACTAGTCATAATGGATTCAGAAAAGGTCAAAACGGATATTTCCATCAAAATCTGAAAACCGAAATTTTTCGCGATTACAATACTTCCTTATTACTCCGTACAAGGAAGTAAAAATCTTGATATGATACTTAATTTGTTTCAAAGAAATCATGCTTTTTATTTATACACCCTCATAAAAAATGAGAACCTCAATATGATGATAAAATTTCGATTTATATTATGGCATTCTAATTATTCTGAGGGATTCTTTTCTTAACCCACTTAAGGCCGAAATATATTTTTTTCTAATTCACAACAATTTCATCATAAAATATGTTCAAAATGATAAAAAAACGAGAAATTAAAAAAAAAAAGTTTTTAAATACTTCAGTTTTATCAAAAATGGGTGTCCTTTTAAAAGGACAGTGGCGTTATAAGCGATCTGTCTCGTACATTATTCAAAATTTTTGTAATAATTTTAGTGCACATACGTAAATAATAAAGCATTGTAATTTGGATTTAATAATTATTTATGAATACTGATAAGATTTCTTAACAATTACAAAATGTATCTTATATTGTAAGCTGTCAAACATTCTTTATGGTGTAGTGCAATGTAGCATTAGTTTTTTTTATGGCATAAACAGCAACTTGTTTGCTTATCTTGATAAATTATAAGATGGTCAGTGCCATCAAATCTGGAATAATCATGTAATTTGCCGCTGATCTACTTGGGCCCCTTTTTGTAATTTTTCTAAACGATTCTAATATACCAAGATCAACTAATCGCCGAAAATGTTGGAAATACTTGAATATTATTAGACGCAATTGAAAAAAAACACTATTTTCTTGTCATTTATATTTCCGGAATTTCGATATCAACGTCAAATCTTTCGTGTAACGTTAGTAACCGTTTCCTATATCTAATATGTTTAGACATATATTTTGCCACTGTCCTTTATAAAGGACAGCCAATTTGTTGTAATAATAACTTAAGATAATATAAAAAAATTAAGGTAATGTTCACTAATATGTAAAATTTGAAGCATTTTTATCTTTTATTTGTACAATAATCTAAATTTACAATATTGATAAACACTATACAATCACGTCCAATTATCCATGTTTCTGATCTTCCCAAATTTAAAAATATTGACAAACAAAAGTCATATAAAAAATACAACTACATGTGCAACATCTTTTGATTCCAGTGAAGTAAATATTGTTATTTAAAAAATATATAGCGCCATCTTGAAAACAAAAGCCTAACTATGAAAGTTTTAGATATTTAAATAGTGTCCTTTTAAAAGGACGGTGGCTTTATCTGGGTTAATTAAGTTGAATTATGTATAGATAACCTATATGTAAAATAGGTATTCAAACAACAATACTTTCTTAGTTTAACATTTTCATTTTATAATGGGGGATACTTGATACTTGTATGATTTATTTATTATATATTTTTGAAGAAGAGGTAAAATCTTAGCATAGGACCCGTATTTTTTATTTTCACAAAATTTTTATCAACAAGCCCAAAATTAATTAATGAAAACTGAATCATGTGATGTGACGTAGAATGCTGCTATATTCCTTATACAAAATAATGACGTCATAGCCAAATTCCTTTCTCAATTTACTTAAAAACATAATTGTTTTAAAATGAAATTAGTATATTTACAAATATTTTAGATCTAACATTAAGTTCATTATTATAAAAATCTCATTTTCAGTACCCTGCAAGTAGCCCATTAAATTAATAATTATAAAAATGTGTTTGAGAAGTATCAACACAAAAGTTACATGTTGTTCATAAATAAAAATATTAATATTATCAGTATTTCTAGGTACTACTTTTTTATCATTTTGACTGACAGTTACATTTTAAATCGAGAAAAATAAATTTTACTTTTAAAAATAGTCAAAGTTGTACATAATTATACATATAGCATACAAATTTTGTATTTGCTTTTAAATCTTCCCTTTATAATTTACAGTAGCTCAACTTAACACTGAACAAAAACTTGTTACATTGTTGATGAACTTATTTTTGTGTGTTGATCAACTGTAGTAGCAGTGTTGAATTTTCTCCCGTTGCTTTAAACAAGGGCAAACATATATAAAAGCAGATAGCAAGAAGTGGGCTTTGCATTTCTTAAAAGTAGAAGGGGAAGGTAGCAAGTTTGTCTGTACTAATGTCGTACAAACTACAAATCTGACATGTCATGTCATATAAACAGACAAGTAGCCGAAATCAGTGTTTAAATATGAAGAACAGTATAAATATAATTTCGTCCAAATTGTCTGCAATATTTTGAAATACAATTAAAAATTAATGTAACGATAATTATGCAATTATTGGGAACACTGTTTACAAAACGAAATATGCATCTCTGTTCATAGTAGACCTAAACGGAGTCCGTTAAAAAATTTAATTTTAACGGATCCGTAAAAACGTGCTCTTCAGAATAGAAATTTTTAACAGATCCGTTAAAATTATATTTTTAAACGGAGTCCGTTTGATAATTTCCTAGTAACGGAATGTGTTTAGAATACACCCCTTAAGAGGAACGGTTACTGCACTACCAAAATTTATCTGTCCGGGTCACTTATTATCAAAAGAGTCAATTTCTTGTAGTAGTATTATGAAATAAATAAATACAAAAGAAAAGTATTATAAAATATTTTCTTAGTTTTATTAAAATTATTATACTCGTAGATACCCAATTTTTCCACAAAATCAAATTTTTCCTTAGTTTCAAATTTCCCGGACTTCTGCAACTCTAGTTCTATACTTCATTTCAGCTAAAAAAATAGTGGTCGTAGAAATAAATTGTTGCAATTAAAATATTCACTCATACTGTAAAAACACGTAGGTAGTTTTTAAAATACTGATTGAGATAATTATCAAATAATCTTTCGTTTATTAAAATTAAGAAATTTGTCTTAAATAAATTATTTATCGAAATATTTTTAAAAAGTACTACTTCTTGTTTGTAGATTGAAACCAAAAATATAATGGCTTATTAAGATTAAAACCTTAAATATAAAATTTGAAATTTTATTGTTTGATATTTTTTAAGTTATCATTTCCGAAATAATTATAACATACAAACGAATGAACGCACACATACACACACACACACACACACACACACTCACATCATCTCGAAAATGTTAAATTCAACGATTGTTTTTATCTCCCGCCTCATATTCTATAAGAGAGGCATTATGATGGGTCAAAATTTTCGAGTATGAGTTTTTAGTGGAGAAGCACGTTTTAGGAGCCATAGAATACGAAGTATTTTCGAGGTGATGTCTGTGTGTGTGTGTCCGTTAGGTTGTAGGTATGTAACATTTTTTACAAACATTTAACAACCAAATTTTATATTTAACGTTTTAATACAAATCTTAAGAACCCAGTTAGTTTTAGGAAGCAATCCCCAAACCAGAAGTAGTACTTTTCTTAAATATTTTGATAAATAATTAATTTATCGCAATATTTTTTATTTCAAATCAAAGATTATATTATTAGTAGTAGTAGTAGTAGTAAATGTCTTTATTTTGCCTTTCGGCTTAAATCTACATTTTGTTTCCCTTAATTAGTGAAATAATATATTATATTACAATAAATAAATAATACTGTAATTGTTCATTTAGTGCATTTGATTCAATTCATTTCAGGGTTTTTCTCCTTTCTTCTAATGTTTTCATCCACCATAGTCCCCCGCCCGAGTCGTCCAGTATATCTTCTCTGTTTTTTTCTACTTCTTTTAATTCTATGCAGTTCTGTAAAAGATGCTCTATTGTTTCCCAGTCTTCCCCGCATAGTCTGCAACTTCTTTCTTCATCCCTCTTCCAGTACTCGTTGGCTTTCTCTTCGTTCCCACATCTGTATCTTGCTATTTTCCTAATTTTCTCAATCTTTTCTCCCCTCAGGTAGCGTGGTATTCCGATGGTTCTTATTTCTTTATACTTGGGGTTGTATCTGGATGTTTCTAATTTATTCGTTCTCCACTGATTCTGAATTTCTATACTCCTTTGTCTTATTGTTTCTGTCATATTATGTCCTCTCGCTCTCCCAATATCTATTTCCATTGTTGAATATCCATTGTTTTCGTAATATTTTCTTCTCTTGCTCATACTCTCTCTTTTCTCATCTCTTTTTCTGATTTCTTTGAAGCATTCCTCTATAATTTCTCCTTTTTGTCCTAACTGAATCTTTTCTTCAAATTTCATCGCTCTTCTTCCCGCTTCGATTTCCAAATTATCCCTTTTCATTTCTTCCATTGTAATATAATTCGGGGTTGCTTTGTCAGTTCCAATTAGCCATCTTATGTATGTGGTTTGAATTGCTTCTAACTTTTCCTGTCTTTCCCATCCCCATATTTCCGCTCCATACATCATAATACTTTTAACCAATGCGTCAAATAGCATTAATCTGGTTTTTATGTTTCCTTTGAACTTTCTCTCTCCTATGCTCCACGTTTCCTTGGCTGCTATTATTGCTTTCCTTCTCAATTCTCCAATTTGTGCTTCAGCCCCCCCCCGTTTCTCTTGAACGTATACCCCAGATATTTAAATTCTTTGGCTTTTTCTATATTTTGTCCCTTCCAGTACCAACTTTCCTCTCTTTTTCGTCCTCCTCCTTTCTTGAATTTCATTATCTTTGTTTTCTTGACGTTAAGCTCTAACTTTCTCTTGTCCAGATATTTTTCCAACCTTCTTATCATACTCTTCATTTCTCGTTCCGTTTTGGCCATCAATACTACATCAATCAATACTACAACACTGGCGACTTGAAAAACTTCTGTTGTCCAATTTGGCGTGTATCCTTTCTCAAATACATGTTTATATTTACTGATACGTACTTGATCATTCACTTTGAACAGTGCTGGCTTCAGTCGCTTTAAAATATCTGTATTTTTACTGTACGCTGCTATATGTGTTGATGCCGTAACATTAACAGGTTTCATTTGTATAGTTCTATGTTTAGAATTATTATATTGTTTAACAAGACGTTTTAAAATATTTATCCATTTATATGATCCTTGATAGCTGAACTCACGCCACATTTTTCCCTTTAAAGTTCGATTCCATCGTTCCACAATGCTGGCTTTCAGATGTGAAAATGTTGAATAGTGATTAATGCCGTGTTGTTGCATTAATGTTTTAAAATGGTGATTATAAAACTCCTTGCCGTCGTCTGTTTGTAAATTTCGTGGTATTCGACCTTTGCTAAAAATTGTATTCATTGCTGCAGTAACATTTAATCCAGATTTCGTTGCGACGGGTACTGCCCACGCATACTTAGAATATGCATCTATAACTGTTAGCAAAAAATTGAATTTGTTATTGACACTAGCGTACGCTGTCATGTCCACCAAATCCGCTTGCCATAAATTGTCAAAACCTTGTAATATAACTTGACGTCGTGGAAAATTGCGACGAGCGGGTCTATGCAGTTCGTTTGTCAGTAACTTTTTAACATTAGTAGCCATTATGATGTGCCTTGTGTATTAATAAAATAAGACATTATTTGTTGTTTTAGAGCCGAAACATCTTTTGCTACTGTGCGAAATCCTTGTAACTCTCTATTTACGTGCTGAAGTTTATCGTTAATATATTCAGTAATTAGTGTATTTAATTCTATATTCTTCATATCTTGAGTTTCTTCTACTACAGTAATTTTATTTATCACTTCTCGTGTTTCATGTTCTAATCTCTGAATAACGATAGCCACACTATCACGCACTGTTCTCAAATCTTCTCGTAACTGCTGACTTAACGTTCTGATTAAATCGTCAACATACTCTTTAATAGTAACATCTTTATCTGAGCGTGGAAGGGCAACATTAATTAAACGTTTGTTTTTGAAATTAAAATCACCCTCATAGCTCAATGAAAATGGAAGTGTATGTTTGTGAGAAATATCTCTACCACCACTATCGGTGACAGATGTATGCGAATTTAAATAACGTCTAAACTTATCAATAGACATGATATGAATGAGTTTATTTAATTATGTTCTCTTCTCTTAACTCCTCTTCTATGGCTGCTATTTCGTTGTTCAGGCCAGTGTGACCAATTGCTCGTGATGAATGGAGTAAATATAAACGATCAACTAACTCATTAATATTATTCCAATATTTATAAGTAGTAATATGGCGCCTATAGCCAGACGTCCTGTGAGTGCGAGAGAGACAGACATACAAAAAACAAATGCGTGCGACAAGGATGCTATCCCTCGTGTAAGACGAGGACATCTGCTTCTCACTCTAAAAAAGTCAGCGGCGCCCGTGACTTGGGGTATATGAATTAACGATATTGTACAGAGTAATTATAATTGTACGCTATAGTTATGGGGGGCCAGAGCCATGTTAAACTTGCATTTTGCGATCTTGAGGGGGGTGGTGGGGTGAAGAGAATACTTGTGAACTAATGAAGAGTTGTTAATAGTGAAACATAGAAATTACCTTTAACAATTCGCCGCCACTGGCGACTGCGATTGATAACGAGATGTTATTGTTTTTCTTTCCACTGGTGTGTATGATACTACGTCGTGAACGCGTATGTACTTAGAAGATATTAAGATGAAATATATTTTTATTGCTGCAGTATATATAATTACAAACTCAAGTGTATCTAATAAGGTATAAAGAAGAAGAAATAAACGTTTGTTGAATTAACATATGTGTACTTTATTGAACATTATAAAATATAAATTGAACATTAATACACTTATATCTTTATTATTTATAAAAAGTTTTCTTTTGGTATCCAAGAATTAAAGGCATGATCAAATCCTAGCCATTTAACAAAATACTCATTCTTTCGACGTTTTATAATTTTCTCAACAAGATAGCTGTCGGGAAATTTTGTTTTTTGCAGTTCTTCTTGATAGAATCTACCTTTAATACGGTTACCTTGCCAATCTTCTAATATATAAGTTACTGGTATTGTGTACTTAACACTGGCGACTTTAAAAACTTCTGTTGTCCAATTTGGCGTGTATCCTTTCTCAAATACATGTTTATATTTACTGATACGTACTTGATCATTCACTTTGAACAGTGCTGGCTTCAGTCGCTTTAAAATATCTGTATTTTTACTGTACGCTGCTATATGTGTTGATGCCGTAACATTAACAGGTTTCATTTGTATAGTTCTATGTTTAGAATTATTATATTGTTTAACAAGACGTTTTAAAATATTTATCCATTTATATGATCCTTGATAGCTGAACTCACGCCACATTTTTCCCTTTAAAGTTCGATTCCATCGTTCCACAATGCTGGCTTTCAGATGTGAAAATGTTGAATAGTGATTAATGCCGTGTTGTTGCATTAATGTTTTAAAATGGTGATTATAAAACTCCTTGCCGTCGTCTGTTTGTAAATTTCGTGGTATTCGACCTTTGCTAAAAATTGTATTCATTGCTGCAGTAACATCTAATCCAGATTTCGTTGCGACGGGTACTGCCCACGCATACTTAGAATATGCATCTATAACTGTTAGCAAAAAATTGACTTTGTTATTGACACTAGCGTACGCTGTCATGTCCACCAAATCCGCTTGCCATAAATTGTCAAAACCTTGTAATATAACTTGACGTCGTGGAAAATTGCGACGAGCGGGTCTATGCAGTTCGTTTGTCAGTAACTTTTTAACATTAGTAGCCATTATGATGTACCTTGTGTATTAATAAAATAAGACATTTGTTCTTTTAGAGCCGAAACATCTTTTGATACTGTGCGAAATCCTTGTAACTCTCTATTTACGTGCTGAAGTTTATCGTTAATATATTCAGTAATTAGTTTATTTAATTCTATATTCTTCATATCTTGAGTTTCTTCTACTACAGTAATTTTATTTATCACTTCTCGTGTTTCATGTTCTAATCTCTGAATAACGATAGCCACACTATCACGCACTGTTCTCAAATCTTCTCGTAACTGCTGACTTAACGTTCTGATTAAATCATCAACATACTCTTTAATAGTAACATCTTTATCTGAGCGTGGAAGGGCAACATTAATTAAACGTTTGTTTTTGAAATCAAAATCACCCTCATAGCTCAATGAAAATGGAAGTTTATGTTTGTGAGAAATATCTCTACCACCACTATCGGTGACAGATGTATGCGAATTTAAATAACGTCCAAACTTATCAATAGACATGATATGAATGAGTTTATTTAATTATGTTCTCTTCTCTTAACTCCTCTTCTATGGCTGCTATTTCGTTGTTCAGGCCAGTGTGACCAATTGCTCGTGATGAATGGAGTAAATATAAACGATCAACTAACTCATTAATATTATTCCAATATTTATATTCAAGAGAATTGTCAGAAGCAGATAGCAAATTACTTCCGCCACTACCAGTTACCACTGATTGTGTTGGTATATTTTCAATTTTTTTCTTATACTTATGTTTCTTGACATTTTTACCAAAAGGTAAATAATTTGTTCTGCGTGCATGTGTGTTCGTAACTATATTGTTATCATTAGTCAAGTTATCTTGGCCGCTAGCTGATTGCACTAAGACGTCAAAGTGTGGAGGAATCTTTTTAATTTCTTCGTCTTTAACTTTGTTCACAGCAGGCTCTATTTTAGCAATGGCACTGGTTAATGGCTCCACAATTGGCTTATATCGTTGTGTTAAAGCTAAATTTTTACTGGTTTCATTTCGTTTTATATCATTGTATTTACGTCGAATGTTCTCAGCTGTTTTCTCTATGTCCAGTAGCAGTTTCTCATTGTTAATTGATTTGAATTTCTTATTTAAAACTTTATGTTTTACACTCTTCTTATTTTTCATCTTTCTCGCTTCTCTCTCTCTCTATACTCGTGTTACAGCACAAGCGATACTAAGATAACATACTAATGATTCACACTTATGTATGAGTCGAAACCTTTGCGGTATCGTCCATTTAAGTTCTCATCTTTGTTTATTACTACAAAATCGTAATTATTATCTCGCCAACAAAGTGAACATAATTCCTTAAATTTTTGAAATGTCATATCAGTATTGACATGATCATTATATATGTGATGTAGATTCATGTCATCTTGTTTGAAGAGTATTAGAAAATTTGTGTTGTCTCGAATTAAATGTTTCGGTATATGTGCGTATGTTTGACATAAATAAAATGAATCAACTAGACTATGTCGTCCAAGGCTAAAATATTCACGCATAACATTTTGTTTGTCACAAACAACATCGTCAAATATAAAGACCGAGTTTGGTTTTGCTGTTTGAGGGCTCACTATATTTTCACTACCACTGAAACAATTATAACCAATGTTCGGAATATGTTTTAATATTCTGTCTAATAGAATGTATTTTGATTGATAAGGTGTTTTTGAATACAGATATATGTTTTCAAATTTCAATCCATTTGGATCAGTGATAAGACTTAACATTACATTGGTTTTTCCACAATTCGACGGTCCGCATATAATACATCTTAATGTATTTGGAAATAAGTAACTGTGTCTGAATGAATGTGGCTTATCAGTATTAGATTCATAAGGATCTATATTTTGAACTTTCAGTGATATAGGTTGTTTAATTAACTTCATTGCGACACACACTGACAAATTTATTCCAGTGTCAACATTTATATATAGGTATATAATCAAATCGATTTTAATTTTAATTTTAGTTCGTTACTGTCTATTGAAATGTCAAGATCTCGATATACTGGCAGTGGTTTGGTGAATTCAATAATCAATCGTCTTCCCGTTGAATTCCACATACCCGGTTATCAATATTGTGGACCTGGTACGAAACTTAGTAAACGTTTAAAACGTGGCGATCCAGGCATAAACAAATTGGATGAATATTGCAAAGAACACGACATAGCATACTCTGAAAATAAAGATAATTTAACTCACCGACACGAAGCTGATAGCGTATTAGAAAAGAAAGCATTAGAACGTGTACTTGCGCCTGATTCTTCGACTGGAGAGAAATTATCAGCATTTGCTGTGGCTAACACAATGAAAATAAAACGTAAATTAGGTATGGGTCTCAAAGTGAAAAATCGAAAAAATAGAATGAAACCAACTTTCAAAAATGTAATTAAAATTGCAAAATCCGCAATAAAATCAAAAAGGAAGATAAATAAAAATATTGATGACGTAACTGCCCGAAGTATTATTAAAACTGCACTTAGAGCTGCCAAACGTGAAGTTAAAAAATACAAATCACCGATACCAACAACATCAGCAACTGAACTCAAAGAACGTGTAATACCGCTACCTAAAGTTGGCGGCATTTTGCCTTTGATACCTATCTTCGCGGGATTGTCAGCACTTGGGGCTTTGACAGGTGGTGCAGCTAGCGTTGCTAACGCAGTACTTAAAGCAAAAGATGCTAAAAAACAGTTAGATGAAAATAAACATCACAATCGTACTATGGAAGCTATTGCTATAGGAAAAGGCCTTGAAGTAACACCCACAAATAAAGGTTATGGCTTGTATCTTTCACCGTATCCAAAAAACCGTTAAATTTACCGAGAGTTCCACTGAGTAACGTGGATTTAATTAACTATGCTCAATATTATAATATTCCATATTTTCGAAATGTTTACATGCGCAATACATTACCGCGGCGACCAAAATACAATGAATCTGCCATTGTAAATTTAGATAGCGATATAGGTAGAGGAACTCACTGGGTCGCTTATAAGAAACGTGGTAAAAATGTAATCTACTTTGACAGCATAGGTAATTTACAACCACCTGCAGAGATAATGAAGTACCTCGGTAAATACAATATTCATTACAATTATAATAGTGAACAGTCACCTAATAGTATAATATGTGGACATCTTTGTTTGAAATTTCTTTTGGATAAAAATAGCGTTATATAGAGACATATTATTAGTATTCTAACTATAACCGTTGAGTGAGAAACGCGATGTCGATAACAGTAACTTTAAACGGACACAGTTCATTGCTAAGTACAAATTTTTTCCCATCAATTGAATTGAAGAAAAGCAATGATTATGTATTGGGCTTAATTTTATTTCAAACGTATAATTCTATACCTAACGTTGATAAGACTAATAATTGTCTGTATTATGGTGACTCAGTCTTATCGCTTCCAGAAGGATCGTACGAGATTAAAGATATAAACAAATATATTAAAAATAATATTCCCAATAATATTAGCTTTGAGTTGAAAGCAAACAATAACACATTGCAGAGCGAGATAAAATGCAGTGAACCGATACATTTTCATAAACCTAATAATTTGGGATATTTGCTGGGTTTTACATCGCAAACTCTTGAGCCGAACAAAACTCATAGTTCTGCTCAATCAGTGCAAATTATTAAAGTTCATACAATTCGCATAGAATGTAATATAACTACTGGATCATATACGAATGGAAGTTTATCACACACAATTCACGAATTTACGCCCATGGTTCCGCCAGGATACAAAATTGTGGAAGTACCAAATAATATTATTTATCTTCCACTTCGAGTAAATACTATTGACAATATAACTATTAAAATAGTGGATCAAGAAGGAAATTTGGTCAATTTCCGTGAAGAACTCGTGACAGTTAGACTACACGTTAAACAAATATAACATGCTGTTCATGAAAAAGAGAAAAATAATTATAAGAGGATACGGCCACTTATTACAAAAACATCCGTATAAATATAATAATTCATGTGACAATAGGATCAGAAGTGCTTCATCCACGTCAACAATAACAACACGTAGTGAAAATATTTTAAAGTCGCTAGGCTACAAGTTAGAAAATCACGATGAATAGTAGTACATTTGTGACGGATGACATTCTGTCTGTTGGCGAAGAGATTGCATTCGATGAGTCAATTACCCGCATAGCATTTCACTCCCATCAGCCCTATGTTACTTCAACTTATAATAACAACGATGAAATACGTGTACCAATACAACAACAAGACATATACACATTACCATCGCAAAGTTTCATTTACATAGAGGGTAAAGTGGAATCGGTCGTAGCAGCAGGTCAACCACAAATTCCACAACAGAGTATAAAACTCATAAACAATGGAATATCGTATTTATTTGACGAAATACGTTATGAACTAAATGGCATTGAAATTGACAAAACAAAATGTTTAGGCATAACATCAACTGTAAAAGGGTATGCATCATTTACGGAAAACGAAGTGAAAGCACTAGAAAATGCGGGCTGGAGAATGGAAAATGCAAACAATTCAATTTATTTAAACACTAATTTCAATGTATGTGTACCGTTACGAATTCTACTTGGATTTGCAGAAGACTACAATAAAATTATCGTAAATGCCCGTCAAGAACTAATATTGGTACGATCAAAAACAGACAATGATGCTCTAATTACTACATCGGACGCAGAGTATAATGTAAATGTTAAACTTACAAAAATAAAGTGGTGCGTACCATATGTGTACGTTGCAAATCCAGAACGTTTAGCATTGCTGAAATTACTTAACCAAAATAAACCATTATACATGAACTTTCGAAGTTGGTCAACATATGAATATCCCTTATTACCAGCAACTAATAAACACACCTGGACAGTGAAAACAAGTGCTCAATTGGAAAAACCTCGATTTGTTTTACTTGTTCTACAAACGGATAGAAAAAATTCCATTAAAAAGGATACATCAATTTTTGATCACTGTAACATAACGAATGTTTAGTTGTTTTTAAATTCTGAATATTATCCTTATGACAATTGGAATTTAGACATGGATAAGAATAAATATGCATTAATGTATGACATGTATGCACGTTTCCAAGCATCATATTATGGGCGGATCAGCGGAAATGGAGAGCCATTACTAGGTGTTAATAACTTTAAATCGATTGCTCCCATTTTTGTCATTGACTGTTCGCGACAGAATGAATCCATAAAATCTGCACCAGTCGACATTCAACTTGAAATCGAATCGAGCGAACCATTTCCCGATAAAACTAGTGCGTACTGCATAATATTACAGGATAGAGTGGTTGAATATAATACAATGACGAATGTTGTTAAAACAATGTAATTTACTATTGATAACGTCAGTTTACTTTGAGCCAACGTAGTAAGCGCAAGAATGAATGAGTTCATCGTTGATATTCAAGGTTTCAATTTGGATAAGAATCATTTTGTCGCGAAAGAAATCGCTGTACTAAGTCGGACTGGATCATCAATTCAACACATGCTAATTCGACCTCCGTTCACATGGGAAGAGATGACAAGTATTACATTACGGAAGAGAATAATATGGTTACAAAATAATTATCATGGCCTATACTGGTCTGACGGTCATATACATTATTATGAAGCTCAAAATATTATTAAAAAAATATTCCCTTCTAACTGTACAATATACGTAAAAGGATGTGCTAAGAGACGTTACTTGGAGAAGATTCTCGTAAATAATTCAATGTGCATAATTGTTGACCTATCAGAAGACGAAGATGAATACGACGAACATCCGCCGCTATTAAGAGTTAACAATAAGTATACATCAAAATACTCTTGTTTTCATCATCGACCGCTTATCAAGAAACTATGGAATTCAAGAGATGTAACGACAACGACGACATCAGCAACGCCATCGTGTGCATTGAGAAATGCATTTACATTGCAAAATTGGTTATGTAGAGAACAATAACAATATTATTATTATATTTTTTTCAATTATTAATCTATTTTTTATGTTATTCACAATAATTATTATAAATAAAAAAAAAAAATAATTTAAATGATTAATTTTGTGTATTATTTAGTGATGCCATCTATTTTTTTGTTTTGCAGATAGGTAAGATAAAAAATAAAAATACATTATTCTTATACATACATATTTTATTTTAAATTATTATTTGCTTCTAACAAGTACTTAAATTCACTATAATTACTAGGTACATAATACATATTTGTTTTTAAATCATCCATAATAAAATTAGAATAAAATGTTAACATTTCTTTGTATATTACAACTAAAATATTATTATTATTAGTACTAGATATTAGATTTTTTATATTGTCAAGCGAATTTCCAGGTGTAAAATAAGCTTGTGTGTTAATATCATTATAAAATTTTGAAAAATTAATAGATTTTAAATAGTTTGCTACACCTAATACATTATCTTGTATCTTACATATGTTATTTAACGATGTTTGACTCAACGAAATTTGCTGTTGCATCCATTGTACATGAATTTTACATTCTTTCTTTACAGCATGAAATTCAATTTGATATTTGTCGTTGTCTTCACTACTAGTTGCAACAGTTTGAATATATTGTACAAAAGTGCACCAGTCAGGCACATTAAATATAATATTATTTTTTGTTTTGGAATTTACTACTTTAACAACAACTTCTAAATTTATTGGATAAATTCCGACTGTTAATATGTGTTTATATTTTCCATCAAGTTGAAACATTTGTTGTGACAACAAACGAGATTCGTTGTTATCCACCGGATTGATTACTGACGATTGTTGAGTCATTCTGAAAGAAACAAAAATAATAAATCATATTATTATTATTTACATTTTATTTTAAACATTAGGTACCTTTTTGTTCTTGGTTTTTTCAATTTTTGCTTGCGATTTTAAGAAGTGCAGATAATCTTTAATGTCCTTGTCTAAATACTGACTAATATTGGAGTCTTCAAGTTCAAGCCACAAATTAAGACTTTTGAATTTAGTGATCAATTGCACAATATTTATCTCACTATTGAGGTAACTTGCACAAATATTTCCACCTTCAGTATAAAGTTCTGACATTTCTCTGTAGAGTCTATCAGGAGGTATTTCTTGATCGAAACGCGCATTCTTGTACACTATTTCGTTATAATGTTCCTTCGCGAAATGACGAAAATATTGTTCTAGACTTTGTATAGCTGATTCAAGATTTACAACACCAATAGTACTGACGGATTGATTATTGACGTTTGTTGAGTCAGCCTGTATACAAAATAAAATAAAAATTAAATTTACCTATTATAAAATTCCTACTTCATTTTTATATTACCTCTTTGTTCTCGTTTTTCTCAGTTTCGACTTGTGATTTTAAGAAGTCTAGAAAATCTGTAACTTCTTTGTCTAAATACTTCCTGACTTCATCATCATCGTCAAGTTCATGCAACAACTGAATTCTTTTGAATTTGATAAGAAATTCCACAATGTTAATTTCACTATTGAGGTAACTGGCACAAATATTTTCTCCTTCAGTATAGCGATCTGCTTGTTCTTTGTAGAATTTATCAAGTTCCTCTTCATACTCTTTGTCGAAACGCGTTTTCTTGTACACTATTTCGTGATCATAATCCTTCGCCAAAAAATAACAACGTTGTTCTACGCTTTGTATAGCAGATTCTAGATCTACTACACTAACAGGAGTAACGTATGCAGCCCACATACTTTCACACATTACACTGAAATATATTATAATATATTCTATATAGTTCTAAAAAAAGTAACGACAACCAATTGAATTCATTCTTATTTTAGCCAATTAAAAATCGTCTTATTATATCCAATCATATTTCACATTAAGTTTAATTCTGAGAAATTATAATTGATAAATAAGGGCAACGTAGTGAGAAAAAACGAGAATGATTCAAAGATTCCAATAATCATTTTCTGTTTATTTATTTTTTGTCTAACCAATTTTCCGATATCCAATCAATAACAAACGGCAAAAACAATAATATACAATTATTGATAAGTAAGTGCAACGTAGGGAGAAAAAACGAGAATGATTCAGAGATTCTAAGAATCATTTATGTTTATTTATTTTTGTCTCAGCAATTTTCCGATCTCTAAACAAAAACAACTGCAAAATACAATAATATACAATTGATAAAGAAGGGCAGCGTAGGGGAAAAAATCCAGAATGATTCAAAGATTCTAATAATCATTGCTGTTTATTTATTTTTGTCGCCGCAATTTTCCGATATCTAGACAATAACAAAACCGCAATATGCAATTGGTAAACAACGAAGTTTGAAAAATGAGAAGATTTAAACGTAGTTAGACAAAATGAGAGGGGGTTAAAAGGTATGACCAATATATATGACCAATATTATATCTTTTGGCTCATATCTGCATGAACTACCTATTAGCGTTGTTAACTTGTATAACTCGTCGTCGTTTGTTGTCATCACCTCAAGTGTTGATAGATTTTTTTTCTTCAATATACAACAAGGTAAGTTCTTAAATTATTCCTTTTACAACTATTTCAATTATTCACAACATTTTTTTTTAAATTTCCTAGCAGCAAAAATGCAAAAATTAAATGAAATTGGTCAAATGACCACCTTCAATAAACCAGTCAAACGTATTCCAGAGTTACTTGTGAATCAATCGTATAAAATCAAAAACTTGAAGCAAGTTACAACTCGATCATTTGGTGTTAAAGTCATATGCGACTTGGGAGCATTCACCGT
Source organism: Agonum fuliginosum (assembly GCA_947534325.1). Classification (NCBI taxonomy): domain Eukaryota; kingdom Metazoa; phylum Arthropoda; class Insecta; order Coleoptera; family Carabidae; genus Agonum; species Agonum fuliginosum. The sequence continues at coordinate 20,196,642 of OX384035.1, read as the reverse complement.
GTTCTTACCAGATAGATTTTCGAATTTGTCGAAAAGTGAAATTAGCGAAATGAATGAAACGCAAAATATGGCAATGGTATATTTGGGTCCGAAAGAAATGGGTTCAGGTCGTAAAGCAGCGTCAATAATTGAATTCAAAATATTAACTCCGGGGACCGATGAATTTACTTCAGCTGAAACCGCTGCTGAGACATTGATTAAAAATGACCTAAAACCAGGTCCGTCTTCAGCAACATCATCAAATAATGTGAGTTATTTATTTCATAAAAATTATATTGTTATTTTTTTCTTAATTAGATTTTACTTTCAGCAGTAAAACCACAAACTACAGTTCAACATCAAACACAAACACAGTCAACGTCATTTCCATCCACATCGCAGCAGCAGCAGCCGCAGCAGCAGCAGGAAACTTCAACACAACATATCAACGATATTAAAAATTTATTTAAAGTTATAAATGTTCGGCAAAGAAGTATGAAAAAATTTAAATCTACATGGCGTGAAATTATTATTGCAATTGACAAATATTCAGCAGACAGAGAACCTTTAGAGTGGTTAAATTCTGTTTTTGATAAAATACTAAATTATTTGTCTAATGATATGAAAATTGCACCTTTTGATCGAATCGGTTTAGAAATTCATAGTGATTCGTCACCGGACAATCCAATTGGAATAAGTTATAAAAAATTTTCAGATTTATCAGCTAGTATTATTGTAAACGCTATTGAAAGTGTTATGCAAAGTAATAAAAATTTTCTCGTTAACGGAGAACTTATGTTATCTGTAGCACATACAGTCATGCCTGCCGGTAAAGGTAAAACAAATACAAAATATATTCCGTTTGAAGATTATTGCCGTCGCAAACATTCAATAGTACATATTCAAAATAATGACAATTTGTGTTTAGCTAGAGCGATTGTATTAAGTATGACACATTTAGAAAACAATAAAGATCTGTACAAAAAATTACGTTCATCTGACAAAGAATTAAAATGTCATGCTGTTAAATTATGTCGTAAATATAACGTAAATTTAGAAAACGGTGCAGGTATAGAAGAATTACAAGAATTTCAAAATAATCTTATTAATTATAAAATAACTTTGTTCGGTGACGATCGGCTAGGACGAGAAATTATTTATGAAGGACCAGATGGTGTTAATGACGTTGAAGTTAAATATATAGATATTTTATATTATGATAATCATTATAATCCAATTATTAATATAACTGGGGCTTTTAATGTGTCCCATTATTGTCGTAAATGTCATATAGGCTACAAGGTAAAGGGCTCACATCGTTGTCCATTTACATGTTCACGCTGTAATACCTATCACGAAAACAATATAATCAACGAACAACTTATAACGTGTTCTGAGTGTCACAGAAAATTCAATGGTCCAATATGTTTTGAAAATCATACGAACAACAAATCATATTCAAATAGCAGATCAATGTGTGAAGTTGTCAAATTTTGCATAAAATGTTCGAAAACTTATAGTTTGATTTTAAGGAAGACACCGCACAACTGTTATGAAAAATTCTGCTCAGTTTGCAAGGTATAATAGTACACATACATTATTTTAAAATTATTTCTTACATTTTTGTTTGTTTTGTTTAGGAATACGTTCAGTCCACACATCAGTGCTACATGAGAAAGATTACGTGTGACGAGGAATCAGCGCCTGCAGTTCTATACGTTTTTTTCGATTTGGAATGTTCACAAAATACGCCGTTCAAAAACAAAAACACTGTCATACAAGATAAGAAAATCACTAATGAAACGTCTCTACTGGAACACATACCTGTACTTTGCGTTGCACAACAATCGTGTTCAAAATGTATGTATAGTAGCACTTTATTTTGTAATAACTGTGGAATTCGAGAACATGTATTTAGTGATAGTCCAATCAAAAATTTTTTCGATTATTTAACGTTACCTCGTAATAATTTAAAAGATATAATTGTAATAGCTCATAATCTAAGGTCCTATGATGGTCATTTTATTTTAAGATATATGGTTGATACATTAAAACTCAAACCAAATGTACTCATACGTGGAACTAAAATATTAAATATTCGTATAAAAAATATAAATTTTATTGACAGTTTAAATTTTCTACCAATGAAACTGAGTGAAATGCCAAATGCTCTAAATTTAGAAGGTGAACACTGTAAACAGAAAGGTTATTTTCCATACTATTTTATTCAGGAGGAAAACATGAAATATATTGGTCGTGTACCGTCAAAAAAATATTACGCTATTGAGAGTATGAGTTCTACAGAATTTACAAAATTTCAAACTTGGTACAGACAAATGAGAGAGTCAAATTATGTGTTTGATATGCAAAAAGAATTGGTAGACTATTGTAAAAATGATGTCACTATATTGCGTGAAGCTTGTTTAAAATTTAGAAATCTCTTCCTGCAGAATAATAATGTAGATGTATTTAGACGGTCAATTACTATGCCAAGTGCATGTTTATATACTTATAGAAAAAATTATTTACCGGAAAATACAGTTGCTGTTGTTCCAACAACTGGATACAGATGTAGTCGGAGTAATAATTTCTCATATGATGCAACAGTTTGGTTATTGTGGGAGGAAAAGGTTCGCAATATTAAAATACAGCATGCTTTTCGTAAAAATGAACACGTTGTGTTTGGACTTAGAGTAGATGGTTATGCAGAAATTGATAATAGAAAAATAATTTTCGAATATAATGGGTGCTGGTTTCATGGCTGTCAATTGTGTTTTCCACAGCATCGTAACGATGAATTGTGCGATACAGGCGGTGATACCATAAATTTACGATTTGAATCAACTGTTAGAAAAATTGACATATTGAAAAGTGCTGGCTATGAAATAGTAGAAATGTGGGAATGTCAATTCAAGAAAAATTGTAAAACTAATGTTGATTTACAAAATTTTTTAAGTTCAAATGATATTATTCAGATAAAACCATTAAATCCACGCGATAGTTTTTATGGTGGACGAGTTGAAACAATGACAACATATTACAAAGTTGATGACGCTAAAAATGAGAAAATTTTGTATTCCGACATTTGCAGTTTATATCCTTTTATTAACAAATATGGTCGCTATCCTATTGGTCATCCTACAATATATATAGGCGATGAATGTCCGGAAATAAGTGATTTTGAAGGTTTAATTAAGTGTACGATACTTCCACCTATCGATTTGTATCATCCGGTATTGCCGTTGAAACTAAATAAAAAATGTATGTTCATTTTATGCCGTACGTGTGGTGTGAATATGAGTCTCGACGAATGTACACATTGTGACCGTGATCGTGAAATTACATCTACATGGGTTGTTGATGAAGTACGTTTAGCTGTTAATATGGGTTACAAAATTGTTAAAACACATGAAGTTTGGAAATTTAATACTATTCAGTATGATGAGAAAACAAAAACCGGTGGACTGTTTGGTGATTATGTGAATAAATTTCTAAAAATTAAACAAGAAGCAAGTGATTGGCCTGCTGAATGTCGCGATAACGAAATGTTAAAAGATAAATATATTCAAGATTTCTTTGACAGAGAGGGTATACAATTAGATAAAGATAAAATTCAATATAATCCTGGTTTAAGATCTGTATCAAAATTACAATTAAATAGTTTATGGGGCCGTTTTGGTATGAGAGAAGATGTAATACATACCAAAATCATTTCCACGTATGAAGAACTTGTAACGTATTTTTGTAATCCAAATTATGAAGTTGTCTCATCGATACCTATCAACGATGATATCATGTACATTACATGGAAAGAAAACGAAAAAAGTCTGCAACCTTCTCCTACCACAAACATTTTTATTGCAACTTACACTACAGCACTAGCTCGCATTCACCTTTACAAGTATCTTAATAAACTGAATACTCGAGTTCTCTATTGTGACACAGATAGTATTATCTATACAGATAAACCCAATGAATGGATGCCTACGCATGGAATATATCTGGGTGATATGACTGATGAACTTGAAAAGTACGGTAAACATTCTTATATTGACACATTTGTCTCTGCTGGTCCAAAACATTATTCTTTTCGTGTGCGAGTTAATGGAGATAAAAATAATCTTAAAACAGAATATAAAGTGAAAGGTATAACAATAAATGTTAGTACTGAAAATATTGTCAATTTTGATACTTTAACTCGCATGGTTACAGAATACACGGATCCAATAGTTTTAAAATACCCAAATAAATTCATCCGTACGAAACAATGGCGAGTAATGAGCCAAGAACAAACCAAAACTTATCAACCAGTGTATCTTAAAAGAAAATACAGCGAAAATACTTCAAATCCTTTTGGATTTCATAAAAAACAAAAAATATAACTTTATTTGTATTAGTGTAATGTAGAGTACATAGTGTATGTACTATTTTAAGTTAGTCATAAGTTAGTATTGTAATTATCCTCTGTGTTTGTAAAATGTTGAAAAAATAAAAAATCTATAATGAATAATCAATAATTTTATTTATACATTCATTATTCCAAATTCACTTATTACATCTCGTTTAGAGCATTAAAGTTATTCATGTGTTATTAATTCTACAAACCTCATTAATTAGATACATCTTAATATCACGACGTAGTATCATACACACCAGTGGAAAGAAAAACAATAACATCTCGTTATCAATCGCAGTCGCCAGTGGCGGCGAATTGTTAAAGGTAATTTCTATGTTTCACTATTAACAACTCTTCATTAGTTCACAAGTATTCTCTTCACCCCACCACCCCCCTCAAGATCGCAAAATGCAAGTTTAACATGGCTCTGGCCCCCCATAACTATAGCGTACAATTATAATTACTCTGTACAATATCGTTAATTCATATACCCCAAGTCACGGGCGCCGCTGACTTTTTTAGAGTGAGAAGCAGATGTCCTCGTCTTACACGAGGGATAGCATCCTTGTCGCACGCATTTGTTTTTTGTATGTCTGTCTCTCTCGCACTCACAGGACGTCTGGCTATAGGCGCCATATTACTACTTTTATATTCAAGAGAATTGTCAGAAGCAGATAGCAAATTACTTCCGCCACTACCAGTTACCACTGATTGTGTTGGTATATTTTCAATTTTTTTCTTATACTTATGTTTCTTGACATTTTTACCAAAAGGTAAATAATTTGTTCTGCGTGCATGTGTGTTCGTAACTATATTGTTATCATTAGTCAAGTTATCTTGGCCGCTAGCTGATTGCACTAAGACGTCAAAGTGTGGAGGAATCTTTTTAATTTCTTCGTCTTTAACTTTGTTCACAGCAGGCTCTATTTTAGCAATGGCACTGGTTAATGGCTCCACAATTGGCTTATATCGTTGTGTTAAAGCATTATTTTTACTGGTTTCATTTCGTTTTATATCTTTGTATTTATGTTCTCAGCTGTTTTCTCTATGTCCAGTAGCAGTTTCTCATTGTTAATTGATTTGAATTTCTTATTTAAAACTTTATGTTTCACACTCTTCTTATTTTTCATCTTTCTCGCTTCTCTCTCTCTCTACTCGTGTTACAGCACAAGCGATACTAAGTTAACATACTAATGATTCACACTTATGTATGAGTCGAAACCTTTGCGGTATCGTCCTTCATTTAAGTTCTCATCTTTGTTTATTACTACAAAATCGTAATTATTATCTCGCCAACAAAGTGAACATAATTCTTTAAATTTTTGAAATGTCATATCAGTATTGACATGATCATTGTATATGTGATGTAGATTCATGTCATCTTGTTTGAAGAGTATTAGAAAATTTGTGTTGTCTCGAATTAAATGTTTCGGTATATGTGCGTATGTTTGACATAAATAATATGAATCAACTAGACTATGTCGTCCCATGCTAAAATATTCACGCATAACATTTTGTTTGTCACAAACAACATCGTCAAATATAAAGACCGAGTTTGGTTTTGCTGTTTGAGGGCTCAATATATTTTCACTACCACTGAAACAATTATAACCAATGTTCGGAATATGTTTTAATATTCTGTCTAGTAGATTGTATTTTGATTGATAAGGTGTTTTTGAATACAGATATATGTTTTCAAATTTCAATCCATTTGGATCAGTGATAAGACTTAACATTACATTGGTTTTTCCACAATTCGACGGTCCGCATATAATACATCTTAATGTATTTGGAAATAAGTAACTGTGTCTGAATGAATGTGGCTTATTAGTATTAGATTCATAAGGATCTATATTTTGAACTTTCAGTGATATAGGTTGTTTAATTAACTTCATTGCGACACACACTGACAAATTTATTCCGGTGTCAACATTTATATATAGGTATATAATCAATTCGATTTTAATTTTAATTTTAGTTCGTTACTGACTATTGAAATGTCAAGATCTCGATATACTGGCAGTGGTTTGGAGAATTCAATAATCAATCGTCTTCCCGTTGAATTCCACATACCCGGTTATCAATATTGTGGACCTGGTACGAAACTTAGTAAACGTTTAAAACGTGGCGATCCAGGCATAAACAAATTGGATGAATATTGCAAAGAACACGACATAGCATACTCTGAAAATAAAGATAATTTAACTCACCGACACGAAGCTGATAGCGTATTAGAAAAGAAAGCATTAGAACGTGTACTTGCGCCTGATTCTTCGACTGGAGAGAAATTATCAGCATTTGCTGTGGCTAACACAAAAATGTAATTAAAATTGCAAAATCCGCAATAAAATGAAAAAAGAAGATAAATAAAAATATTGATGACGTAACTGCCCGAAGTATTATTAAAACTGCACTTAGAGCTGCCAAACGTGAAGTTAAAAAATACAAATCACCGATACCAACAACATCAGCAACTGAACTCAAAGAACGTGTAATACCGCTACCTAAAGTTGGCGGCATTTTGCCTTTGATACCTATCTTCGCGGGATTGTCAGCACTTGGGGCTTTGACAGGTGGTGCAGCTAGCGTTGCTAACGCAGTACTTAAAGCAAAAGATGCTAAAAAACAGTTAGATGAAAATAAACATCACAATCGTACTATGGAAGCTATTGCTATAGGAAAAGGCCTTAAAGTAAAACCCACAAATAAAGGTTATGGCTTGTATCTTTCACCGTATCCAAAAAACCGTTAAATTTACCGAGAGTTCCACTGAGTAACGTGGATTTAATTAACTATGCTCAATATTATAATATTCCATATTTTCGAAATGTTTACATGCGCAATACATTACCGCGGCGACCAAAATACAATGAATCTGCCATTGTAAATTTAGATAGCGATATAGGTAGATGAACTCACTGGGCCGCTTATAAGAAACGTGGTAAAAATGTAATCTACTTTGACAGCATAGGTAATTTACAACCACCTGCAGAGATAATGAAGTACCTCGGTAAATACAATATTCATTACAATTATAATAGTGAACAGTCACCTAATAGTATAATATGTGGACATCTTTGTTTGAAATTTCTTTTGGATATATATAGAGACATATTGTTAGTATTCTAACTATAACCGTTGAGTGAGAAACGCGATGTCGATAACAGTAACTTTAAACGGACACAGTTTATTGCTAAGTACAAATTTTTTCCCATCAATTGAATTGAAGAAAAGCAATGATTACGTATTGGGCTTAATTTTATTTCAAACGTATAATTCTATACCTAACGTTTGTAACAATTACTCTGTTGAACAGTAATTGTTCGTCGAATAAAGTCACTATACTTACCTCGGTCCGCTGTTGAGAACACTTACTTGGTCTTGACAATAAATAACGTAAGTACACTAAGAAATAAGTCTTTATTGACACTAACGAATTACAAAGCAAACTGTCTAAACGAGAATGACCACGGGCCGTGTGATCATTCTCGATATATACCTGTATCGCACAAATATTGCTAAGTGGCAGAATGCGACTGACGTAAATTGATTGAGAAATAGTGCAGTTTGGAACGACCCATTTTGAAACATAATTTAGAATTGTCAGCATTTGTTACATCTGCCACCCCTATAAAAACTGAATTATGTTTAAGACATAATTCAGTTCAATATTTGTGCGATTTTACAATAGGTAACCACATTGTGATTAGGGGGTTGTCGCAAGACGGCTGCGGGGGACATCATACTAGTGGCTGGCCTCGTATTATTCTCCATGCACTCCCCGGATCGACTGTAGGGTGGTAAGGTGGTCCCTATTACTGGTGGATTGTCAACGTCGTGTTGTTCAATGGTTCTCATATCTGGCGGGGGTTGATTAATCAAACTGTTCAATAACAGTCTGCTAAGCAAAGCGTTCCAGAGGCTCGCGCATAATATCCAACGCCTTCTTGGATGGCCCCTGGTAGCTTTTCTTATTGTGAAACAGTTTAGCACAACCCCCGCTATATAGCTGAGCATTGACCAAGAGGTGTAGAGGAATGCTAAAACTGAGAATATATTACCCATTCTGGATAGGAATCCCCACACCTCTTCACCAACGCTCATCGCCATTTCCTTAAATTCTTTTACGCTAAATACGTTCGGTATATGAAAACCTTGGGCATCCACTTCCGCTCCAGAGACCCTCCTCGTCATCAGATTGGTGACCGCCTTTCTTTCATTAGGAAAGAGTAGGGTGCGTTGAAAAGCTAACATTTCCTCCTTTGAGTATACCCCATGCGAGCTTATAGGGGAGATTTTCATCATTGGTATATCCCCCAACTCTTCATTGGTGTTCAGCTCTATTGGGGTTGGAAATGTTTCTCGCAACGTTGTTGAAATTTCCACCCACTTTCCCTCAATATGAAAGATCGACGGCAGGCGTTCGTCACAAATGATCTGTGTGCCGTAATCTTGAATGACGCGTGTGATTGGAGCCATGAATCTTGATTGGTTCTGGTAGTTGATTGGTAATTCACGGTAACAGAACTCGGATTTCCTCAAATTGACTATTTTATGCTGACATTTACCCACAAACAATACTTCCCCTAGGACTCTTCCTGTATGGCCTGCGGCTTCTTTCACAAGATCGCTCACAACCGCTGGGTTTTCTAATGCTAATGTTAATCGGTTTCTGAATATTTTTTCTCTCAACCGACAACGTTTTATGATGGAGTCACAACGATATCCTGGTGAGTTAATTTTTTCTGTTTATATTTTTATCAAAGTCCGTTGGCTCAGGCACCTGGATTTAGATCTTGTTATTCTCAGTATTTTCTAAGTTCTGTTCTGACGGCTTTTAGCACCATATTTGAACTCTAGTTTTGCTGAGTATTAGTTTATTTTGTTGTTCTGAGCTCGTTGGCGTAAGCACTGGGCAAAGAACGGTAGTTTATTTTCGCTGTTCGAAGTTTGTTGGCGTTTTTGCACTAGACTACGAACGTTAGTTTATTTTGACAGTGACTTGATTCTGAGTTCTTATCTCTTGGCGTAAGCACTAGGTACAGAACTTTAGTTGAGAATTATTCTCCGTTCTTTCTGTTGGCCTCCGGCACCGGATACCGAACGATAGTTTGATTCTGACTCTGTCATTTTTTCTGCGCTTTATTTTACTGTGTTTTTTTCTTGGCTTTTGCTCAGACAGCCAGCGGCAACACTGCGGCCATCTGAGTGAGAAAAGTGATCTGAACTTCAGGGACCTATTTTGCAACGTTTCATATTTTTGTGTACTTTATTGTTTTATTATTATTAAAACTGTGTTTAAACATTGCGACCGTTATTTCACAAACCACGAGCCTGACCCGTCTCCACCGAGCTATCCAGCCCCCACCCCTGTTGTGCTTTATTTTCATGGAGGGAACAGAAGTGACGCGGTGCTCTCTACAAGGCAGCATCCGTCATCACAAATCACCGAAGTACAGGGAGGGTGTGATGATTCGTCATTTAATTCCCGGTCTAGTTTTCTGCAAACGAATCCTCACATTCTCGTTCCTCAGTTTAGTTCTAGTATTTTGACAGCTTCAACTTTTGCTTCACTCTGTTTCTGTTTTCTTAATGCTCACAAGACCTGTAACGTTTCAGAACACAAAGACAGCTGCATTGTACCTGTATTTTAGCTTTTCGTGTTACTCTGTGGATTGTAAATGCTTTATTTTTGATGGTTAGCAATGTATTTGTCATTTCATGCTACAACTGTTTTATTTTACATAACGTAAAACTCACCTGTGATATGATTTAACAAATGTATTTACTGTATTTTCTTTTATATTTACAATGTACTGCACTGTAACCTCCATACTCGCAGAACTGTCAGCAGAGACAGCTGGTAGCGACACACCCGCCACCTGGATTTAGTTCAGTAACACGTTTTATTTGATTTAAATTCAAATTGTACATTTGTGATCTAGATTTGTAACTAAGTTGAATTATTGCATTTATTAGAAATATTAGGAATTTTACAACAGATAAAGGGCGAGAGTTCACTATAGACTCAATTTGTACAAGAAGAGTATAAAATTGTTCAAACGTAAATAAACTAACTCCGACCACTCGCTTCAGATGTCGTTTAACAGTTTTAACTCCAGATTCCCACAAACCCCCAAAATGTGGAGAGTGTGGAGGAATAAATTCCCAATTAATACCCTCGTTTACTAATGACTCTTGCAATTGATCCCCATTTGATTTTAAAAAATTTGTTAACTCTTTCAGTTCTTTATTAGCTGATACAAAATTAGTCCCATTATCAGAAAAAATTTTGATCGGTTTTACTCTGCGAGACACAAAACGTCTCAAAGATAAAGGCATCTTTTGTCAAATCTTGTACTAATTCTATGTGAATAGCCTTTACAGAAAAACATACGAATATACATATGTAACATTTTGACACTTTACATCCGCGTCCTTTGCGATCTTTAAGCATGAATGGACCAGCATAGTCAACGCCGGTGACATTAAATGGAAACGTAGCATCCAATCGCTCGCGAGGCAGATTGCCCATTATAGGTTGTAATAATTTTGGAGAAAATCTATAGCATCGAATACAATTATGTACGACACGTTTTGCTAAATTTCGTCCTGCTAATGGCCAAAATTTATCTCTAACATTTGACAATAAAAGCTGAGGCCCAGCATGAAATAGTCGTTCATGCTCATGCTCAAAAATAAGTTTAGTAAAATGATCTTTAGAGTCTAAAATAATCGGATGTTTCTTTTCAAAATTGAATGTAGAATTATGAAATCGACCACCTACTCGTAATAAACCAGTATTATCTAAAAATGGATTCAATTTACATAGGCGGTTTTTATGTTTTAGTCCTTTGTTAGATGTTAGACATCTAATTTCATCAGAAAATGATTTTTCTTGCGATATTTTTATGAGTTTAAAAAATGATTCATTTAATTCTGTTGCAGTGAATGGGCCAATTTGTTTATTGGATTTATTAAGAGCGTTAAATTTAAATCTTAATACATATGCTACGACGCGTTTTAATCGAGAAAGATTTGAATAATTTTCATATGGGAACATATTGTCATTAACAATATTGAAACATTGAACGGTTTTACGTAATTCTGGTAGTTCTAAAATTATTTCTGAATTATTAGTTTTCGGCCACTCATCAACTGATTGACAAAGCCACGTAGGACCGAACCACCACAGAGATAAATTCGCAATTTCATTTGGGTATACTCCGCGAGATATAAAATCTGCTGGGTTATTATTGCTTGCGACATATCGCCACTGAACATTATGAGTAATTTCTTGTATTTCTGATACCCTATTACTTACGAATGTTTTTAATGAACTGGGCTGTTTTTTCAGCCAACTTAAAACAATAGTCGAATCGGACCATAAAACTATGTCGTCTATATTTAATTTTAATGATTCATTTACTTTTTTCAAAAGCCTTCCTAACATTAATGCTGCACACAATTCTAATTTAGGAATCGTAATAGTTTTTAATGGAGAGACTTTGCTTTTTGCGCATAATAAGTGAGTTTCTACACTACTTGATTGACTTATTGTGCATAAATATATACAAGGTCTGTGATATACAAGATTGACTAAAGATGGCGGATAGTGGTAATGTGCTGAACTCTGATCGTGTACTAAATCAGTGCAGAAAATGTAAACAAACTGCGAATAGTGGTTTTAAGTGTAATAACTGTGGACAAGTATCACACAATAGTTGTGTAAAATTAATGAAAAACGTTAAAGTCATCAGTGATGGTCTAATTGACTGCTGTTCACATTTGAACATGCCAAACTCAATCATCAACGAACTTGACGCGTCATTCACTAGCGCTACGGATGACACAAATGCTATGTTTAAGATGGAAATTGTTTATCTAAAGGAATTAATGGAGAACAAAGATGTGATTATTCAAAATCAAAAAGACTTAATAATTTCTCTAAAACATCAAATACAATTAATAAACAAATTCTCGCAAAATACGTCACAGCCACTGCCATCTAGTGACAAACAAGGAAAAAATAAACAAATGGAGAAAACAAAGAAGAAATCCAGTGAAATAATAATAAACAATAACAAAGCTAACCTAATTAACTCATCGTATAAACCGGCTGACCAAACATCATCACCTAAAAATGATGACATTAATATCAATACGTGCAAAGCCAATGCGACTGTTAATTATGAAATTAGTGCTCGTGATGTTGCAAAAACGAAATCATCACAAAATAAAATATTGAACAGGAAGCAAATTCAGCCAGTTGTGGGGAGTCTTCCCGCAGGCGACTCCACACTCTTAAAAGCAGCTGAATGTCTTCCGGCACATCTCCATGTCTTCAACCTACATCCAGACACGTCTGAAGAAGACGTGAGGAACTATCTTTCTGCCAGCTTTCCAGAAGTCTCTTGCAAAAAACTGTCTTCCAAAAACCCCACCATATACTCTTCGTTTAAGGTGACAGTCAAAGCGGTAGACAAGGCCAAAGCGATGGACCCATCAACATGGCCTACCGGAACTCTCATCAACAGGTTTTTCCATCCACGTGGCCTCAGGATGAAAAATGTGTAGCGAAACCTAAACCGCAGCTAGTTTACAGCTCCAACAAACTCTATGATATTCTTATATTAAATTGTCAGGCGCTTACCAATGAAAAGGTAAATTTAATCAGTACAGAACTTTTAACTAAGTTTGAAAAGCTAAAATTTTTGTGCCTAAATAAAACTTGGCTCAACGAATTGAATGTAAATCTAAATTGTTTTGACAATTTTAAACTATCTTCAAATTTTTGTAGGACTCAATACAAGTGCGGAGGCGTTGGTATATGGTGTCACAAGAGCGTCTTTAACAACACTGTACCGTTAGATATTTCAAATTTCAGTGTAGAAAAATCTTTTGAAGCTTGTGCCACGCTTTGGAAACCATCTGCCAACGTTTCTATCCTAATCATTGCACTTTATAGATCACCTTGCGCAGATCATAATATTTTCCACGATAATATTGCAACTGTACTTGAAAAATTGTATAAACCAAACTATCATGTGATAATATGTGGTGATATTAATTTAGACCCTATAAGAGACAGCAACTCTTTTAATGAACTAAGTCAATCACTATATTCTTATAATTTAACCAATATAGTATGCTCGCCCACTAGAGGACGTTTCACAATTGACCACTGTTTTACTAATTTTAAAGACAGTATATGTGATGTATATAAAAATATAATTTCTGACCACAACTGTTTGCTAGTAAGTAGTAACTTAAATACAATAAAAACTGCCAGGCCAACTGTGTTCAGGAGAAGTTACGACGATCAAAAAGTTAAAATTTTTTATATGGAACTAAAAAATGAAACTTGGTATGATGTACTTAACATAGCATCAACAGATGAAGCTTTTAATTGTTTTTCTGATTTGTTTATGCACTACTTTAATAAAAAATTTCCTTTACAGAAGGTTTATCTGGATAAAGAAAAAGACAAACATTGGGTTAACGCAGAGATTATTCAATCAAGTCACAATTTGAAAGATTTGTTCTTTTTATCAAAACTCGATACTAACCTAGCGGTCGCCTACAAAACCGTCAAGCGAGAACACGCTATGCTGGTGTCCTCCACTAAAAAACAATTTTACCAGTCAAAAATTTTGTCTTCTGACAACATCTCCAAAAGCACCTGGAGTGTAATCAACTCGAAATCTAAAGCCAAGGTATTAAATAACATTGAAATATCGTACAATAACTGTCTAACGAATGACCCTCATGTAATCTCCAATCAATTTAATCATTTTTTTAGAGATGCACCGATGAATATTCTTAGTCAAATACCACACACTGATTCTATCCCTGATGATCGTAGTAATATCCAAAACAGTTCTTATAGTTTGTTTCTGCACCCTTTTTGCGAAAATGAAGTATGGAATATTATTAATAATAAAATTAAAAACAAAATGTCTTCGGGACCGGATGGTGTTCCTAGTTTCATTTTTAAAACAGTAGCACATCTAATTGTAGTTCCGCTGACCCACCTAATTAATTTATCCTTCGAAAATGGAAATTTTCCGGATAAATTAAAAATTAGCAAAATAATACCTATTCATAAAAAGGGTGATAAAACCTCATTAGATAATTATAGACCTGTTGCCCTCACTTCTGGACTGTCAAAGATCCTTGAATACTGCTTTTTAGACAGATTAGAAAGTTTCTTAAATAAATATAAGGTTATATCCGTCAACCAATTTGGCTTTCGACCCAATAGTTCTACGATCGATGCAATACAAGCGTTTTTCCACAAACTTATTTCTTCCCTAGAAAGCGGTGAAAGATCAATTGGCATTTTCTGCGATCTCAGCAAGGTCTTTGACTGTGTGGATCACACTAGACTATTTATGAAACTAGAAAGATTAGGAGTACGTGGGGTAAATGGATATCCAGTTTTTTACAGAATAGACAGCAATATGTGTCTATACAAAATCAGGATGAATTCTCGAGAATGCGGGAATTTGTCTCTTATCCTTTAACCACCAATATAGGACTACCTCAAGGCACAGTTCTTGCACCTATTTTATTCATTATATACCTTAATGACTTGCCTTTAGTTCTTTCTAGTGATTGTACATCAGTACTATATGCTGATGATACTACACTAGCGTTATCGCACAAAAACGAGCTCAATCTTCTGGAGAAATGCAACTCAAATATAGAATCTCTTAATTCGTGGTTTGCATTGAATCAACTATATCTTAATGAAAGTAAGACAAACATTCTATACTTTCACTTAAATTATAATAAATTCAATAACGACATATCAATTACTTTTGGAGATAACAGAGTTCAGAATGTTAAATCTACTAAATTTCTAGGCATGCATATAACCGACGACTTAAATTGGAAATTAAATTGCGAGAGCTTAATGCATAAGCTAAACTCAGCCTGCTACCAATTGCGTCATCTCAAGCAGTACCTAAACATCAACCAACTGCTTACTTTTTACCATGCGCATATAGTTTCGCGACTTCGTTATGGTATCAGATTGTGGGGCCAGTCTTCAGCTGCCAAAAAGGTCTTTACATGCCAGAAAAGAATTGTTCGCTGCTTGGCGGGCGTCATATCCAAAACCTCTTGCAGACCAATTTTCAACAAATATCAAATATTAACTTTGACTGATATTTATATACTTGATGTTTGTCTTTTTATTTTCCAGCATAAAGATACATTTATTATCAACTCAGAAAAACACAATTATGATACTAGAAATAAAACTAATTTTAGCATTCCTTATTCTAGGACAAATGTAGCAAAAGCAGCTCCTGACAGGGTTGGCTTGGAAATCTTTAATAACCTGCCTTGTGAGATTAAACAGGCAGCTAGTGTAAATGTTTTCAAAAAGAAACTAAAATATTTTCTTGTAAATCACAATTTTTATGCACTAGATGAATTCTTTAATGTATAATTTTTAAATCTCATATGTACTTGTACCTACTTATTTTTTGACTATTTCTATACATGTAATGTGTCTAACAGAAATAAATTTATTATTTATATTATTAATGCTCCGTATGCTTGCAACGAAGCATCAGCAAAACCATGGATATCAACTTTAACAGGTTGTTCACCGATCACTAATCTTTTAATTTTTAAATTATTTAAACATGGCAATGTCTCGTTAAATTTCAGCCATTCCGATTGCAGACTATTTGGAATCATATCATCCCAACCTAATTTTTCCAGCCATAACTTTTGCAATAAAATTTTTACAATAATGATACATGGTCCTACTAAACCAAGAGGGTCAAAAATTTGTGAAACTACAGACAAAATTAATCTCTTTGACACCACTTTAGGAATTACATTAATATTAGAAACATTATATTTCAATTCATCTTGAACCGGGCACCAAATAATACCTAAAGTTTTTGCGTTTTCATTATTGGCGAAATTCACAAACATATTACTAACTTGATCGTCTTTTACATAGTTTAGAACATTTGATTTGTTCGAATAGAATTTCCGTAATGGAAAACCACCACTTTGAAGAATATTTATAACATCTTTGCAAATTAAATCGGCCTCATCTAGTGTATCAAAACCTGTAAGCATGTCATCAACATAAAAATCATTTTTAATAATTTGAGATGCTTTAGGATATAATTGTTCATTCTCATTTTTTTGCTACTTGTACTAAACTTCGAATGGCCAAGAAAGGAGCTGCAGTTGTACCATACGTTACAGTATTTAAATTAAAAATATTCATAGGTTTAGACACATCTTCCCTCCAAAGTATTCTTTGCAAAGATCGTTCATTTTCTTTAATCAGTACTTGCCGATACATTTTCTCAATATTGGCCGCAACTACTACCACATATTTTCTGAAACGTAATAATATAGAAAAAATGTCATTTTGAATCGTTGGCCCTGAAAATTGCAAATTATTGAAAGAATAACCTGACGACGTTGGTGCAGACGCGTCAAAAACAACGCGAAGTTTAGTAGTGCTACTATCTTCCCTTATAACTCCATGATGAGGCATATAATATAATTGATTCGCGTTATCATTGGGATCTACGAGACTCATGTGCCCTAATTTTTTATATTCATTTATAAATGCAACGTACCTATCTTTCAATTTAGAATTGTTTTGGAGTTTTCTTTCTAACGAAAGAAAACGCCTTTTTGCCTGTTCATATGAATCACCAAGTTTATCTAAGGACTCAGACAGCGGAAACGATACTACATATCTCCCATTTTCATCGCGGCTAGTAGTTTCGACATAGTATTTTTCACAATATTGATCGTCTGTCGATAAACAATTTTTAACTGCGACTTCTTCGATTTCCCAAAATCTAATTAAATTAGGTTGAATATCATCTTGAATAAAGTTACAATTTATCAACTCGGTACATTGTTCCGTTAGGGTGGGCGCACACTTATTTAGCAAAACTGCTTTAAGCAGAAACGTTTTTGCCTAAACATGTTTTTCTATTATTTAAGATAGGGATACCGCACACATATCTAGCACGATTACAAAAGCGCTGTACAACATATTTAAGCAAATTGAAGCAAGATTGAGCGAAAAAACAAAAACGCTCTAAAGCATGTTTAAACAAATTTAAACAGAATTAAGCAAAAAGCAAAAACGCTGTACCGCACAATGCAGCAAATTTGCTGGAACTGGGCATGCTCGTCACACAAGCACTGACCATTGTTCGAAGGCAAAACATTTGGATGCGCAAAATTAGTTGTGACTTTTGGTAGTAGTAATAAGAGTTATTGGTTCTTTTTCTACCTTAATCATGGAAATTAATTAAATAATTAATCACGTCAACGTGATTTTAAATTAAAAGTGCTTTCTTTACTAAACAACTGCCTGGATGACTAGGAAAATGAACAAGTTATAATATCAAAATATAGTAATCTCAATTCACCAGCGTCTTCGCATGTCTCTTTGAATCCAGAAGGACATTATATTTTTGGGTTCCAAACAAACACTCATCTCATCTTACTTGTGTAATAGTAATAATTAAGATAAATTCAGTATATTTATATTATAAAATTGAATGTTTTTGTTTAGAATTGTTATATTTTTTAATTTTAGTTCTAAATTGATTACACATATGTCTTTTATAATAGATAAGATGATTATACTTAACAAACAATCTTTGATTTGGTGGAATACTTTTTCGAAACCTTGAATCACATTTTGTTATTTTGTCCCTTATAATATTAAGCACATAATCGAATGTGAAATGTCTAAATTTGTTTTCATCAACCCGTAGCTCATCAATGAAGCTCTGCAAAGTATTTTCTTTACTTCGTTTTTCATTTAACGGATGCATCCATAAACGTTTAACTTGGTTTTCAGAACTTGAAATTTCCATCCAATGCCATAACACTACCATATCATCTTCTTCCGTCATTGTGATTGATTTGTGTTTTTTGTGCTGTTTTTCAGCTATGAAATTTCGATTTCGGAAAAAGCAAAAACGTTTCTGTTTCGTAGGACAACAAAAATGTTGCAATACAAAACGAAAAAGTTATTAAGCAAAATGATTTTTCACAAAACAAAAATGTTTAAGGTTTTAACAGAAACGATTCTGCTTTAAGGACACGTTTCAAAAGTAGAGACAATTGCTACATATCGGTCATACTTATGAACTACGTTGCTATATTTAAAATATTCTCAATAGAGGGCTATACAATCGTGTTCTGAAGTTTGTGTCTGTTTACTATGACGAATATTCTCCCTAATTATTGATGAACTCATCGGTGACGGGACGCAGGAGAAAATCAAGATCCTCGATAAATTTAAGCTTTCCTTCATTTAATATTGATTATAGTCATTTTTATATCTTAATCTGGTTTTCATAGTACACATAAAACAAAATAAAATGAGCATTTTTATTATTATTTAATTTTTTTTTTTTTTTTTAAATAAATTTTGTATAATTTTTTTTCTGTAGTTCTGTATATTTAACAAATGTTAAGTACACATAAACAATTATTTCGTAACAATTGAAAACGTTTACAAATTTCTCTCATCATTACATTTTTATGTACCTACTTAAAAAAACAGAAATTATATACAAGTATTCGTTTGGACTGGAGAACTAAATAAGTTATATAAAATTTAACATTTATTATTATATTGAGGCATAAATTACCAAATTTCTTAGAATTTTTTTTATTGTCGAGATTCGAGAATATTTTCCTGGAATCAATTTTGCTGGAGATTAGACAAATTTTTCTGAAACATTGTTGTGTGGCGATCAATTGTTAAAAATATTTTCAATAGGAATTATTTTTGTTAGATTTGATTGCAATATCAGATGTTTCTAAATAATTCTAAGAAACTTCAAAATCAAAATTGAAATTGAATTATCATTAGCAGATGTAAGAAAAATGAAATATTTTAGTCCCTCCTTCGTTTTAGTTATAGAGTAGTTATTGTTAATTTAGTGTAAAACTAGCATCAGGACCCGTTACGCGGCTCTAACACTAGGTTCCGCTACCGCGGGACAAAGGAAATGCGCCCCGCTTCGCGAGGCTCAAACTCCGCGCACCCTGAATTTGGGAGGATTCGGCACTTCGTGCATCAATAATTGTAACATTTAGACTCTACCGAAATAAATTGTAATCTTTTCGTATGATGAAATTATAATTATTTAATTACAACTTCAAATTATTCATCTTTCTTCTTCAATATAAATTTTAGTTAAGCCATTACAATTTTAGAATAGAATAAGATAATATGTGTAATAAAATAAATATCCTGGTTATCCAACTATAAACAAAAGACGTCATTTTGAACAACATAGTACATCAGTTCCCATCAAGAACTTTAATATGATATTAAACTCAATATGATTATAACATTTTTTTATATAAACAAATTGCAATCGCCGGCAATAATTTTAAATAAATTTATTAATTAGCCCTCGCCCTCACCTAGCTCTCTAATTAGATGTCAAACTCGATATAGTTCTATTATTTTTTCGATTAAAACAAATGCCGATCGTCGGTCACCATTTTCAATAATTTAATTATTGAGCCCTTATCTAGCCTTTAATTTGATACTAAACTTGATATGATTTTATAATTTTTTTATTAAAAACAAATGCCAATCGTCGAACACCACTTTAAATAATTTTATTATTAATTAGCCCTCATTTGGCTCATTAATTTGATGTCAAACTCGATATCATTTTATAATTTTTTCGATAAAAACAAATATAAACAAATAATATGATTTATCTAGACCTTTAACTTCATATCAAACCAGTGTTGTGACAGATCATTTTAAAATTGATCTAGATCAAGATCTTCTAGTTTAATATGATCTAGATCAGATCTTAGATCAATTTTTACGATAGGATCTTTTTTTTAGATCAGATTAGAATTTAGTGATCTTTTTTCTTTAGATCGTAAAAAGATCAATATTAGACAAAATATTTAGGTAATTGTTGTATTACATTAGGTACATAAAAAAGAAGAAAATACGTAGTATTCACGCGATTTAATCTACAGTTTAAAATTAAAACATATTAAAAATATTAAACTCGTACTTTTGCTAAATATTCAATTTCATGTTTTAACTTGCATATAGCGTAGAAAAATCTAAAAATATAATCTTATTTTAAGATCGTAGATCATATTTATTTGATCTAGATCAAACTCAAGATCCTTAAATATAAGATGATCTAGATCAGACCAAAGATCACGTAAATTGAGCTAGATCGGTGATCTAGATCAGTCACAACACTGTATCAAACACGATATGATTCTATAATTTCTTCGATAAAAACAAATTCGGAACGCGTGCCGCAATTTTTAACAACTTTCTAGCCCTTAAATTTACTTTTAAAAAACAATAGCCTGAATAGCCGACCTCTATGTTGAACAATTTTGTACATCAGTCCTAATCAAGACCTTTGATTTCTTTTCTTAGAATAAATATAAGATTTCGTGAAAATAAAGTATATGTATAACTAATGTAGAAAATATAGTAGTTATCGGTTATCCAGCTCGGTTCAAATCAAATGTGTCATTGTCACTGTTTGTTGGGTAGAAAGTCGAAAACTATATTACCGATATTTAGTGACAATTAAGTTATTTCGACTGAGCTGCCATCTCTATGGTAAAGGATGAACTATTTTCGACTACTTTGCTACTCAAATCTACTCAATTTGAATAAATTTTAATAGCCATTTTTGAGAAAACTACTGTAACAATTAAGATAAACATTGCAGATGTGTGAATATTAGAGCAAATATTGTTTCCTGAGAGTAATTTTGTATTGATATAGGGCATAATATTGAATAAAAATATTGTTTTAATGTTTATAGTAAACAATATTGGAACAAAAAATATTTCAGGAAACAGAAAAAAAAATATAAATTTCAATAATGTTTTGTTTGCCAAGATATTTTGACCAGGAGCGGAGAAAATGGATATTAAAAATTGATATATTTTTATGCAACCTGCAAAACATCTGTAACGCACCCTTAAGCAAAAACGTTTCTGCCTAAAGCAGTTTTGCTAGATAAGTGTGCGCCCACCCTTACTGGCCCTGTCACAATCCAACCGAATTTAGTGTTTTGTAATACAGGTTTACCTTTACCTAAATACCTTTTCCCATTGCATAATAATCTCCAAAATATATCTGCCCCTAGAAGCATATCAATTTTACCCGGTTTACAAAATGATGGATCCGCTAGTTGAATATTTTTTGGTAAATTTAATTGACTGAGATTTACTTCACTTTTTGGCAAATTATTTGATATATTTGGAACAACAAGAAACTTAAGCCTTGAATTAAATTGTGTATGAAAGGATTCAATTCTCGTCTCAAACTTGTATTTAATATTTAAGTTTGTATTATTAATTCCGGAAACTGCTAAGTTAATGTTCATTTTTGTTAATTTTAACCGGAAACATAATTCATCTGTGATAAAACTACTCTGAGAACCGGAATCTAACAGAGCTCGTGCGGTCCAAACTGTATTATTATTATCTCTTACATGTACCAATACTGTGGATAACAAAACTGTTTTGTCTTTACAATTAAATGAATTGCAAGATGCTACGACACATGTTTCTTCGCCTTTATTATTGTCTGTCATATTTTCATCAACCTTTTTACTTTCAATATGCAACAATGAATGGTGCTTCCTGTTACAAATTTTACACAGTTTGGATCTACACACTTTACTAAAATGGCCTCTTTTTAAACAATTTAAACATAATTTTAGCTCTTTTATTCGCGATTGTCTTTCTTCGGGCGTAAGTTTTATAAATTCTGGACAAATTGTAACGTAATGTTCCTTTTTACAATTCGCACAGTTCGGATTATTAACAAAGAATGATTTAGTATTATTAGGTATTTGCCGATTGTATCGTTTATCTAAATTTTTACACTCTAATGTCTCAACCAAGTCTGCTTTAGATTTTAAGAACGATTTTAAATTATTAAGTGTTGGAATGTCATTATCATATTTATATTGCTCCCATTCTCTAATAGTATTATCTAACTTTGATGCAATTATATGTACTATTAATGTATCCCAATATTGTACTGGTTGACCTAATTGTTCTAAGACTCTTAAGTTTTTTGATACGTCATCAATTAACTTCCGAATTTTAATTGATGATTCCTTTTGAATCATTTCTAAATTCAACAATGCTTTAATGTGATTGTGAATTAACAGTTTAGTATTATCAAAACGTTGTTTCAACATGTCCCAAGCAATAACATAATTTTTTGCTGAAAATTCAATTGATTTAATTACCTCTGCTGCGATTCCTTCTAACGAGGCTCTAAGATAGTGAAACTTTTGAATTTCGCTTATATCGTTATTATTATGAATTAAAGACTCGTATGTATCGCGAAACTCTAACCAATTATGAAAAGATCCATTAAATTTAAGGCGGAACATCAAATTTTTCCGCATTCGAAACCTATACCATATGTTCTACGCAGCGACGTGCCGTTCACTACAAAATTTCTTAGCCTGGGTAATCGGAGTAGAAGGAAAGTATGTCTTGTATTGAACAACAGATGCAGATTTTCGTCAAAATATATGTGTCATTTATTCGGAATTCTGGGCTTATTTTTAAAGATATTTTAAATTTTTTTGAAGTACTGTAAAGATAAAGGATGGTTCTAAACCCGTCTTAAAGTTTTAATAAAAATATCAATTGTTTATATATATATATATATATATATATATATATATATATATATATATATATATATATATATATATATATATATATTTATAAATATATATAAATTAACGATCGATCTTTATAAAATTACTTTTTAAAAAAGAATTTTATTTGTCAACTACAAGATATGTTGCTTCTACAAAGCTTAACTACTGACTAACTTATTCTATCTATTCTAATTTACAAGAAAACTTATTATCTACGAGATTTGGGAATCTAGTTACAGCAGAGCATGTTTCTCACGGGCAGAAACATGCGACACAGCATAATTTTATCTATGTTGCATTTTTTCAATAATATAACTCCTCCCTTCTCAGAATGGAGCCCCTTCAGGTAGGCGGATATCATCATGTTGTGGCGGTAGGGTTGAAATTCTACGTTGAGTGTATAGATTCCTAATTCGTTTAAATGCTATACAAATAATTATAATTAAAAGTCCAATATAAAGTATTAGTGTCCAGATGCTAGGAATGTGAAAGTTATTTTGATCGTTACTAATAGGTGTTAGGGGTGCTACGCTCCAGCGAGCGATCCTGCGCAAGCAGCAGTTGAACCTCAGCGAGCTCAATGGAGACGGGAGTGGATCGTATCTTCTCTCACAATGTTTTTAAATCGCTTTGAATTTAATTTATTTTTAATTATGGGCGCCAGTCGATCAGCGCCCAGGTTCAACAGTTAACAGAATACTCAAAATATTTATCTAGACCGACACAGTAAATACCTGAAATGGCCAAAACTTGGAAGCTCAAAATATTACCAGATAATTTGAAAATATAAACTAAGTTTATTAATGTAAAAATAATTCAGCAAATAATAAGATAATGTAATATAGTGGTGTTCAAGAATAATAATTATAATGTAAAAAGAATTAATAGTAATAATTAATCATTAAGAACATAGTATAATAATGTAATATCGTGGTTTTCAAGAATAATAATTATAACAATTATGTATTTAAGATACAACCTTAAAGTCGGATCAACACCCGTAGTAATAAATAATAAATTAAATTTAATATCAAAACGTCGCGTAGTGTAAAGTCTATCGGCGGGAAGCAGTTTGAAGGACGAAATATCGTTAAATTCAAACGTTTGAAAAATACTAAAAAGCCCTACGTAGACCGTTGGTCGACCAGCGTTCGCGTTGGCGTGCGGCACAATCGTGCAATTGAAAACTAAAGAACTATAACACAGTTCGCCCTAGTGACTGAACCACGCTGCCTACTAGACAATACGCGGAAATACCATACAAATATAATATTAAAACAGAAATTAAATAAGTGTGATCAAACCTAACAACATCAAATAATGTAACACCAATTAAGCAGAATTACGAAATTGAACTAAATAAATGTGGTTAGAAAAATTGACAATAAATTAACGAACTAAAATTTGGTTGACCAAGAATAAATTTAGGTTTTGTCCAAAAGTGAAATAAAATAGTAAGACAATCTTATCTGCAATTTTCAACAAGTTTCCTGGAGTTACGAGTGGTTTCCTTCAGTGCTGCGTCTACTACGGCTCGTCATACAAATCAGCGGCGCAACAAAATGGCGGAATAGCGGCCCAAAATCATCAATCCAATATTAAAATATCCTCTACAGGAACTCGGTTAACCTCTCGGCAAATTCTTGTTCTTCCCAGTAAAGGTAGCGTCAGGTAAAACGTAACCATGCGCCCCTTATTACCAAATAATAAAAGCCTGAAATACATTTGCAATTGAGCATCGACAAAAACCACAGGTACGCCACTGACTAATGGTCAGTATGCATTTAAACAGAATTAATTAGGTCAAAATAAACGTTAGCAAAATTATTTAAAGTTAAAATTGACAACAACAAAAAAAAGCAATAAAGATACTGATTAATTAAAATTATAGATACCTAAGTTGTAGTGTGGCTTGAAGAATTTTCAAAGTGTGGCTCTTTAAATCCAATCAAATTGTTAAAAATTACAACTTCCGTAATCTTATTTTCATAAGTATAGCACTCAAATCCAACTATAATATGTTGCAATTGCACAGGCACAAAATAACGGCCAACCCAAAACTCTAACTCAACGACTTGCAATTTAAATAGTGCTATTCTTTCGAGCTCACAACCAAGAATGAATAATTAAATTTAAATTTTAATATGACCTTGCAAAATTATTAAACTACTTGGATGGCGACACCTGATGCTTCGTTACAAATGTACACAGTAACTAAAGGGGTTAAACCAACTGTTTCTACGTCCGAGGGCAGCGGGATGCATAAAACTCCAGGAAATTGTTTAAATTTTATAATTATAATAATTACCTATGTCCTAACTTAAATAAATATAAACCTCATGAAATTATGAACTGAACTAAATAATAATTTAAACCGTAACACTATATCCTAACTTCTATAAGTAAATTCGATTATAAAGAAAAAAAAATAAATACCCTGAATTATGAATTTAACAAAATAACCCGAAATGTACTTAAAAATAAATTAAACTGTAACAGGGGGTTGATGGGTATATCTTCTAGGTTTATTGTTTTTAGATTTATTGTTAAATTTGTTGTTTGATTTGTATTTAATTCAAATCTAAATTTTTCAAATAATACTGGTTTTCCAATTGATTTATCTTTGTAGATTAATTTTTGATTTTTGAAGAATATTTCACAACCGTTTTCACTGATAAGGTAAACACCACGTAACACTTTCACTTGTGCACTTTGATGACACTTTATCTTCAGTTTTTCTTCTTCAGGGAATACTGCTAGATATTTGTTTATTTCGGGGATGATCTCGATGTGGTTTCGCTTATTGTTCAGTTTTGTATATTGGCACTGAGAATATGACGTTCGCATGCAGGGTTGTAATGAACATCGAAGTTGTTCTGGCACTGATACATTTTACTTCGGGTACAAATGTCGTGTAGAGGCTTAATTTCGTTATTTCCAGATTTTAACAAATATTTTACATCGGGAATGATTGTTACGAACTCTGATTCTCGGTTTGTAGGTATTGAGTGTAAATAGTAAAGTTCGTATTTCTTTTCGAAATTTATTGGGAGTGATATAAAATAATTTATTGCTGTAGGTAGTATTTTACAGTTAATTGTTACTATTGATTCAAAATCCAAGATATTTGCATATGTTAATTCAAATGGTAGTTCATTTTTGTAATATTTTGATATTTTTTGTAATTCCAAAAATAAATCTTCTGGTTTGATAATACTTGGATGCATTGTTCTTAATTTGCAAAAGGTTATAGAGTTTTCGATATCTTGAAATATGTTTAATATGACGTTGTACAATATTATTAGTTGATTATAAAGGTCTTTGATCAGCCAAACGTCTAGTTTGATTTTGTCTTTTATTAAATTGTATAAGTACTCAATTTTTGATTTTAATACTAATTCGTTATGTTGTATGTCGTGAATCGTACCATTAAACTTTTGTATAATTTGTTGATTTACACTATACGCCATGTTTATTTGATTTTGTAAATTTTGGTCATTTCTTTGCAAATGTTCTAATATTTCGTTAAATCTTTTTCCATCTTCTGCATCTAAGTTACCAGTGATTGATTTGAATATTGTACCTAAGCCGTCAATTAGTCCTCTTTTATTCCTGTTATTACTCGAATGTATTTTGATGTTATTAATTTTGTCATTTATGCTTAATTGAATAAATTTAATTATCTTATTATAATTACTTAATTCGTTATTATAATTGGTATTGTTAGAGCTGGTTTGGTTAATTTTGTTGTATTGCATGTTTAAATCGTCATACTGCGTATAAAGTTGTGTTAGGTCATAATAGTATACAAAGGTATGTCTTGTCTTTTCTAATTTGGCTGGTCCAAGGTTTATTGGTAAAATTCCCAAATTTTCAGTAATGTCTATGATGTCTGATCCGTGTGCGAATGCGAACAACCTGGAATATTTTTATTAGAATGAGTTTTCTTTTTAGGACGTTTAATATTTGAAAGATGGATATTTTCAGTAGTGTTGCCGTGTTTAGGTTTTATTTTAGCGGTTTTTAGATTTCGGTTTATCCGCTTGATTTCTTCTTTCTTATATTTGTTTTTAGTTTTTTGCTGCTTTTGTTTATTTTTAACAAATATTTGATCTGGGATTTCGGGTAGTTCTTCTCGCGATTCGTTTTGTTTATCTATTACTTTATTTTTATTTTGATCAATCTTTTCATTAATTTTTTGATATAATAGTTGCATTTGTTAAGAGTTGTTAATTAAATACGAAGTGCGTCTAAGTTAGATTTTAATGACATAGACAAAATAAACTAGATTACCTACTTTTCCCGTATTTATGATGCCTACTGTTACTGTTAGATCAAATATCAAGCATACCTGGAAGCGATAACCTTGTCGTAAGGCTTAAGGAATTAGTTGGCGAGCTCAAGATCACGTTTAACTCTGGAAGCAAAGAAAACATAAGCAAACATGCTTAGTGAGGAGCAGTAACACGCTGGTGGAACACTTCCACCTCAGACTCTCACATCAATCTCCACATCATACCACATTCAAACATTCGTATCTCGTTGGCGACCTGGTTAGGGCCACTCCAGCCCCACGGCTGCTCGCTGCACTGTTGGCGATCTGACAAGGATCACTACAGCCCATAGCTGCTCGCTGCATCGTTGGCGGCCAGTCACGGTCCACTACAGTCAACGCTGCTCGCTGCATCGTTGGCGGCCAACCACGGTCCGCGTACCCAACGTCTCAACTCTTATCACACTCTACACATCATAAACACACAGGGCTCAACTCACCAGGCCAGATCAACACGGATCTGTTTCACATAACCATATACACTTTACTGATTTATGATCTGTTCTTCTCGAACACTACCATTAAACTGAAATCTAAGAGGCTAGCTAATGAGTTTTATTGTCTCAAGAGTTATCTAATTGTTTGTAGTACTCTTATTAAAATAACATCTCGTAACACATTTTGTTCTTATGGTCAGTGATGTAGTTATTTACAAGCTGTTGGTTTATTTCGATATTGAATGGGGAATTGGAGTCAATGTGTCCGGAAATAATTTCAGTAGGCTTTAATTTGGTTGTAGAATGGATAGTGTTATTGTATGCTAGTAGGGCGTAGTTTACTTTGATTTCGATAGGTTCCAGTTTATACAAGTCCTGATTATTGAAAAGTCTAATGTGCTCGATTAGGGTCGAATGGAAACGTTCTACAATACCATTTGATTCTGGGTGTTGCGAACTAATGAAGTGGATTTTAATTTTGTGGGTTTCTAGTAGTTCTTGCAATACCGAGTAGTTTTTAAATTCCAATCCATTATCCGATATTATTTGGTCTGGGATGGGGTGATGTGAAAAGAATTTAACCAGTTTATTTACTACTTCTATACCTTGACCTGAATTTAATTTATATGCTTGAGCATACTTTGAAAAGGAGTCTACTATAGTTAAGAATTTTGATTTTTCTAACGTGATACTGTCTATATGTACAATTTGGAAAGGTTTCACTGTAGTTGGAGTTATGTTGAATTTTAGTTTTAAAGGGTTTCTGTCATATTTTGTTACTTGACATATTTCGCATTGGTTTATGAAATTTTGAATAGACTTTCTTTGTTGTGGCCAGTAGTATAGTTGTTTTATGCGAGTTTCCGTTTCATCGATTCCTCTATGGTTTGATTTACTTTCGTGGTAATTTTGAATGAGTTGTGTGATTTCATCTTCATTTGTGACATCTAAAAGTTTTTTTGTGCATCTTATCATTTGTATCTCTGAATTTTTAAAGTATTTTTGTAATGTGGTACTAAATTTTTCATAAATAGGGGTTTCGAAGTAAATATAATATTTAACACGAGGGACTATGAATTCTTTGATGAAGTTAAGCATTTCGTTCTCGTAATTTTGTTTTGAAAATTGTACTAGTATTCTTTGTTTGTTTTTGTGAAATTTTATTATTTTGGGATTTGAAGGATTATATTCTACTTCTGATATTATTATTTGGTTTTTACCGTGGTTAACGGGGCACTCGACTATTGGAATTCCTACTATAGGGTTCTCGATATTAGAATGCATAGTTGCGTCAGTATCGTCAGATGCGTTATCATTTATAATTTGGTTATCATTATTAGTTTCGACTATTAAAGACTGGGAATCTTCAAGATCTTTATTACTATTAGAATTTTGTAATTGTTTATTAAAATCATCAACGATTTTATATAATGCGGCCATGTTATCTGCTTCATTAATATTTAGGTTAGGATGTTTTAACTTAGGGATTGAATAATTTTGGTATTCAGCTAACTGTTTATTTTTAAGAATTGATTTTGAATTTTGGATATCATTGCAAGATTGGAGATAGTGAAGTTTTGTTTTTGAATATGGGGTTATCATTAAATCGTTATATATGTCGATAGTGGTTTTTAATCATTTCAAATTATCTATGCCTAATAACAAATCGAATTTATCGTGAAAGTTAAACAGGTGATATTTTAGGCAAGAATTATTTTCTTGGTTTAAATTAAATAATTTTGAAACTGGTATTAGAGTACTAAATTGTTCTATGGAAGTGCCATGTGCTGTAGAAATTTTGAAAGGGTCTTTAAATATGGAATTCTTGTAAAATTTATTTGCAATTTCTGGCTTTACAAAAGATTTCGTACTACCGGTGTCTATTAGTACTTTGAGATTATTTTCGGGTAGAATAATGAATGGTAGTGTGTTGTTGTAATTCGTAGAATTAAATAATTCTATGTTTGGAATATTTCCGAGGCGGTTTCGTATAAAAAATGATCGGTTTCGTTCTCTGTGTCTGCGGGGAATTCGATGCAAGGTTCAACTTGTTGTTCTTGGTAATATGTGTTATCGTTATCAAGGTTGGTGTCGGGTTCGAGTTCGTTGTCACTGAATGTATCGCCGTTTATGTTAAATAATAAATTTTGATTACCACTGGATGGTCCAGGTCGTGGTTGATAAGTATTGTTAGTGGAAATGCTCATTGGTGTTGGTTTTGGGAAACTTTGGCTAGGAGTTGAATTTTGATTTTGTATTGTTATTGCTTTTGTATTAAATTGCGAATTTTGAGAGTAATTTTGATTTGATTGTGGATTTTGGTAATTATTTTTATAAAATGTTGCATTTGCATTGGGTTGCGCGTAATTAGTTAGATATAACGGTTTAGTTGGAACGAACTTTTGCATCTGTTTAGGAATGAGTTTATTATGATTGTTTGCTGATGGTTTAGCAGTTTTCTGTGCATTATCAAACTGAAAGTCATTTGTCAGCATACTCATTGCGGAATTTAGGTCTTGTGGATTTTTAGTACGCATGAGTTGTCCGATTGGTTCTTTTAAACCTCTTAATAATATGCGTAAGGCATAATTTTGAAAATATTTAATCAAAGTATCTTTTTCGTTAGCAGTGTTATGCGTTTTAATATAACTAATTTGGAGATTTAATAAGTGTTGTACTTTATTATAAAATTCGAAAGGTGTTTCGTTTTGTGATTGTTTTAGTTCGGTTAATTCTATTGCTAGTGTGTAAGTATCGCGTTTCTCGGCATATGTGGACAATAAAGCTTCTTTTAAGTCTTTCCAATTGCTAATGGTACAACTCGCGATATTTACTGCTGCGTCACCTTTAATCTTATATAATATTGTTGACATCAGATATTCATTTTGGAAATCAGTGACGTCTATTCTATTATAAAATTTGTTTACCAGTTTCTCGCATATTTCAAGAAATCGAGGTAAGAGTTCACGTTCTCCGTGAAACTCTGGTATCATGTCCAGGTACTGTTTCTTAAGTTCCGGGACAACCATGATTAAAGGATCAATTTTTAATTTATTATTAAAAATTTGGAACAGTTCGTTTTCAGAATTCGAATTTAATTTTGAAATTAGATCTGAGTTTGAATTTGAACTGGAGTCAGAGTCGTAGCTTGTGTCTGAATTGTAACCTCTAAAAGACATAAAGGTACTCACAGTAAAATCAGTGTCTTCATGTCCGTTGAAGATCTGCTTCTGTGTGGGTGGATGTGCTTCCACGGATGTATCTTGATTTACGTTGCTTGGTTTCTACTTGTTGTCCGATATTCTCTCGGCCACGATGTCGGCTGCTACGGCGCTGATATGCTCTCAGCTGTGTTAGCGTCGACGTAGAAGTTTTTGATGCTGCGGTGCTGATGTCCTCTCAGCTGCTAGCGTCAGTTGATCGATTCGGTTCTTTGATTGCCGTTAAATCACTAATGTGAACCAGAACTATATTCGTTAGCACTGTTTAGCAATCCTACCTAGACTGCGCCAATTAACGATCGATCTTTATAAAATTACTTTTTTAAAAAGAATTTTATTTGTCAACTACAAGATATGTTGCTTCTACAAAGCTTAACTACTGACTAACTTATTCTATCTATTCTAATTTACAAGAAAACTTATTATCTACGAGATTTAGGAATCTAGTTACAGCAGAGCATGTTTCTCACGGGCAGAAACATGCGACACAGCATAATTTTATCTATGTTGCATTTTTTCAATAATATAACTTATATATATATATATATATATATATATATATATATATATATATATATATATATATATATATATATATATATATATAACTGCAAGAGCTCGAGACCCTCCCAATATGACCCTTCCACATCCTAAAACCCCTAATCCTATTTGCTTTGTCCAAGTAAATCTGCAACATTGTCGGGCGGCAAGCTCCTGTCTGAGACGCCACCTAGTTCATAAGCAGAACAGTATAGCCCTGATCCAGGAACCTTGGGTTGTTAAATCCAAGGTGTGTGGATTAGGCGACAGCACCAATTCTATCATCAATGGTTTTGGTATTGAGAATACAAGGACGTGTATAGTGGTACCTAAACACATCCAAACTTACAACAGTTTTGCTCACGCGACCTCACTACAGTTCTTCTTAGTGGAGTCACTGATCAAAGCGAAGACATTGTCGTAGCTTCTTGCTACTTACCCACAGACTCCGCACAGCTTCCTCCCAGTCCAGAACTGGCTAAGCTGGTAGAGTTCTGTGAAAGCAATCGCAAGCATCTTATTGTTGGATGTGACTCTAACTCACACCACCCTATCTGGGGCAGCAAAGACGTTAACCCTAGAGGTAGATCGCTATGTGAATATATCATCAGTACTAACCTGGAAATTCTTAATAAGGGCGACGAACCTACCTTTGTCACTTCTCGTGCTCAAACTAGGATCGACATCACCCTTGCTACATCAAAAATATCCGAAGACATCTCGGGATGGTGTGTATCACCTGAGCTGTCTATGTCTGATCACAAATGGATATGTTTTACTCTGAATGCTAAAAACATTGAGAAAAGGATCTTTCGTAATCCTAAGAGAACTGACAGAAACTTATTTCAAGACCTTCTATCTTCAGGACTTGAAAAATGTCAGATACCTGATGAAGTAAATGTTGTAACACTTGAAAAATCTTCAAAGCGTCATCATTAACTCATATGAAAAGGCTTGTCCTTTAAGTGTAGTCAACCCTAAAAACGCACCATGGTGGTGCAAGGAGCTAGACAAAATGAGAACAAATCTCAGGAAATTGTTCAACAAAGCAAAAAACGAAGTAGACTGGCGTTCTTTTCAAGAACACAAATCTGTTTATAAGAAAACCATTCGTCAAAAACAACGATCTGCGTGGCAAAACTTTACAAGCAGCATTGAGACTACTGCTCCTGTTGCTCGCTTGAAAAAGGTTTTCTCAAAAGATCCAAACTTACACGAGGACGGCTCTTATGCTTCTTCTTTAACAGAAAATAATGAAATTTTGTTAAAAACTCATTTCCCAGTCTGTGTAATTTCTCAAACCAACAATTGGGCAGCACGCGAACACACCTCCTCGGAGGAAGCGTTCACGCTATCTTCCAAAATTGTTGATGAGACACGTACAACCTGGGCAATAAACTCTTTAAAGCCATATAAATCACCAGGTATGGATGGCATAGTACCTTCCCTTCTTCAATGGGGATGTGAGCAACTGCTACCTCATCTGGTTTGGATTTTTAAGGCGTGTTTAACCCTCACATATGTACCTCTACAATGGAGGGAAGTGAAAGTAGTGTACATTCCTAAACCAGGACGGTCAGACTACTCATCACCTAAATCTTACCGCCCAATAAGTCTTACCTCAGTTCTTCTTAAAACTCTGGAAAGACTGTGCGACAGATACATTAGAGAGACTGCGCTTTCTCGCCATCCTCTTCACCCTAATCAACATGCCTACATCCAGGGTAGATCAACCGAGACTGCACTTCACGCTGTAGTTAGTAGGATCGAGAGATCGATGGAATGTAAAAATTCCACCCTGGGTGCATTCATTGATATAGAAGGAGCTTTTGACAAAGCGACCTTTAACTCCATAGTCAACGCTTTAAGTAAACATGGCGTTGAACAACCACTAATTATGTGGATTCAGTTCATGCTTAAACATAGAGCCGTTAAGTTTTCGTCAGAAAACTCAACCATAAGGGGTTACGTTATCAAAGGTTGTCCTCAAGGAGGAGTCCTTTCACCTCTCCTTTGGGTCATTGTAGTTGACAGCCTTTTACAGCTACTCAATAGCAATGGTTTCTACACCGTTCGTTATGCAGATGATATTACAATTCTGCTAAATGGCAAATTTGAGAACACACTTTGTGAAGTGGCCAACAATGCTCTCAAACTTCTTGAATCTTGGAACACTCTCTTTCAGTTAACCCAACCAAAACTGAGATGGTCCTTTTTACCAGAAAACGTAAAATCGGCAGACTCAACATGCCGAAACTCTTCAATCAAACTCTAGGCTTTTCAGATACAGTTAAGTATCTGGGAGTTACACTTGACTGTAAATTGACCTGGGGTCAACATCTAAACCAAAAAGTTGAAAAAGCCTGCATTGCCTTCTGGCAACATGTACAGAGACTGGCATGTTTAGCAATTACTAGTGCAATGCGCACTACACCGACAGCTGCTATGGAAGTCCTTCTGTGTCTCACTCCTCTTAATCTTTATATAGAGGAGGTAGCACTAAAGACTGCTCTACGCCTCTCACATTCAGGTTTCCTACCAAAATCAGGAGTAAGCTGCAAACACAGCTCTATATTGCAAGAAGCATTTCGTTCTGCTCCTCCTTTGCAGATGAATGCGGACTGCATACCTCCCAAATTTAACTTCGATAAAGCCTATCGTGTTATACTAGATGGTCAGGGAGCCTCCAGACCTGACATCTTCATCTTTACAGATGGCTCCAAAACGTCCACAGGCTCAGGCTCGGGAATCTTCTCCGAAGAACTGAACAACGTTAGCATACCCCTTGGTGTCCACACCACTGTCTTCCAGGCTGAGATTATGGGGATTATGCAGAGCGCAATACTTTTGAATGAACTTCAGGTTCAAAGCAAGTCAATTAGGATAACAAAAGACAGCAAGGCAACTCTTCAAGCTCTCAATGGCTGCAAAGTCACGTCAAAGCTTGTCGAGCTATGTCAACAAGCACTGTCCGTCATATCCAAGAACAATGCCGTAGAACTCACTTGGGTTAAAGGGCATAGCGGTAATGAAGGTAACGCTAAGGCTGATGAACTTGCTAGGCAAGGCTCGTCTTCCCTGCCTTGCGGCCCGGAACCAATACTTCCGTTGGCAACTTCAACTCTTCATGACTTTGTCAAAAACTTTAGCTTTGAAAAATTTTCAGTCCACTGGACTACCACACCTCAATGCAGACATGCAAAGAAACTAAATGCAAGGCCAACTATTAAACTGGCAAACTATCTCACTCGACTCTCTCGAAATAACCTTCAACTTCTTGTCGGCATTTTGACGGGACACAGTCGTTTAAACAAACACATGCACCGCATGAAAATCGTCAACAGTCCTTTATGTAGAGGCTGCGAAGAAGAAGATGAAACTGTGGAGCACATTCTATGTGAATGTCCTGCTTTGTCTTCAAAAAGAGGATCCATGCTAGGGGAATTCTGGCCGGACATGGCCACCCTAAGCACAACTCCCGCTGCTGACCTGTTGGCTTTCTTCCTGAGTGTGGAATGGCTTCAGGATCTGTAGCAAGGAGCTGTGCTACCCGGAGGATGTACAATGAGCGGCCTAAGTGCATGTGGAGTTTTTACTCCACCCTCCCTTTTATATCCAAGATCCAAGACGGGTTTAGAACCATCCTTTATCTTTACAGTACTTCAAAAAAATTTAAATATCTTTAAAAATAAGCCCAGAATTCCGAATATGTGATACCACTATTTCTAGACCCTTGAAGTTCCGCCTTAACTAATTGAATTGTAGGTAATTTTATATTATTTAACTGGTGAGGACGACCTAAGCTACCTGTACTCGAAGCGACTGGAGATACGGATGCTTCTTGTTCTACAGACTGAGATTTAACTAGAACTTTTGCTTTCGATAATTCATTATAAAAATGTTTTTCAAAGTCATCGCGTTCTTTATATTCTGCGTCTAAATCTAAATCTGTAGCTAATAATTCAATATCAATTTGAATCTCATCGTATTCATGCATAAAGTTTTCTGCTCGCGTAATTCTGTCATTTAACGAAATTAAATCCATATCTGTAAGTTCCTCTGCATTTGCTATTTTGGATTTAATAGATTCAACTTTGTAAATGCCGTTAACTTTGCCTTAACTGCCCCACGTCTACGTTTTAAGTTAATACTTTCAGCCATGGTGGAGTAAAACGAGTTAAACACAAAATATAATACTTATTCTGAATTGACAGGTCGGGGCTCAATAATTATGAATTATGAGAATAAAATTATCTAACAATATACAAATTGAGTCAAATATTAAATAACAATGATAATTAAGAACTCACTCCGCTCACCCTTAATTATTCTTCCATGTGGATGCTTTGACGTCAATTTTCTATCTTCAATTATTCTTCAAAATATCTGGCTCGATTGGACCAAAATGTTTCTTTAGGAAGTGGACTGTATTTTATTTTCTTTTTGTATTGAAGATTAT
Source organism: Agonum fuliginosum (assembly GCA_947534325.1). Classification (NCBI taxonomy): domain Eukaryota; kingdom Metazoa; phylum Arthropoda; class Insecta; order Coleoptera; family Carabidae; genus Agonum; species Agonum fuliginosum. Next base: position 20,160,561 of record OX384035.1, on the reverse strand, counting down.
TTATTTTTATAATGATTTACTCTCATAAATTTTTATTCTTGTTATATTTTTCTTTGACAATTATTACAACTTCAACTTTTTTCAATAGATACAAAACAACAATGCTTAAATTTTAAAACAAAACAAACAAAATCCTAACACTAAAAGTTACAGAATAAATTTTTAGGTAAACATTCACATTGTTGTATACAATTTCCATCATTTTTATTTTTAATAATACCCACTTATTCATTCTGTTTAATGTCCACTAATATGGCTACCATGGGGGCCACTGCTATATAAATCAAAATAGAAAGAAGAAATTTCCTCTTAGCAGTAACCTGATGTGACATCGTGTCGATTTTTACCATAGAGCTGCCATTACTCATTTTTGTCAGTTTATTAAGTTGTTTCCTTTGGAACAGATTCGATCTTGGGAGAACAGTATATGTACCGTTATCAAATGACATGTTAGGCAGCTGCATTACCCTAAAGTAAAAAAAAGTATATACCTTTCCACAGTAAACAAGTAGCTATTAATATAACTAGAATATTATGCGATTTATAATATCGAGGATGTTGCTACGTCACTTTGAACATCCAAGGGGGCTTAAATCGCATATATTCGCGTTATATTCAAAGCTTAATCGTATCATCGATGAAAGCGATGTTAAAACAAAACATCAATTTTTTCTGTCAATTGCTTATTATGGAAGATGTTGTTATGGTTGTATCTATTATCTAGTATAAGTGAGTTATTTTAACGTGAAACTTGGGATTTATTATATCCATGGTTACGAATTTGACAACAATTTATTAGAGCGTTCTTTTACTTCCTTGTACGGAGTAATCGCGAAAAATTTCGGTTTTCAGATTTTTATGGAAATATCCGTTTTGATCTTTTTTGAATCCATTATGACTAGTTTCGTCGTGACGTCTGTACGTACGTATGTACGTACGTACGGACGGACGGACGTATGTGTGTCGCATAACTCAAATACGGTTAGAACAAACCGGAAGTAGTACTTTTTTCAAATATTTCGATAAATATTTAATTTAAGACAAATTTTTTTATTTTAAATAAAAAATTATGTGATTATTACCTACAATCGGTATTTTATAAATATTTTTGTATCTGGTATCATTTAGGAATAATTAAAGTATATATTTATAATTTAGTATTTCGGTATCTTGTAGTCCATGATCGATTAACATTTGTTACTAAGTAAAATTTAAATGATTATGACATGACAGTGACAATAGTAAAATATGATTTATATCTTCTTCTGCAGTTTAAATAAAATGTTTAAAATATATTTGTGATTATAGTAGCAGTAGTAGTAGTACTAGTATAATATGTTAAAAGAATTTTTTATATTATTCTACATTTCAGTTATTAAGAAAAGTATGAACACACAAGGCGTACAAGGAAGTCATGTGGTGTCCACGTCAGATTTTTAATTGAAACATAGGAAATAAATTTGCACACTGCTGTTACCTGGAAAAACGATTTATACTTTGAACAATTTATGTTGGAAGTGTACCTTGAAATTATTGCAGCTGCCAAAATATCTTACATTTTTCAAGAATAATTCAGTTAAATTGAATGCCTATGTTTTATTTTAAAAAGAACGCTCTAATGCATTGCTGTCAAAGTCTTAACCATTGATATGAAAAATCACATGTTTCACGTTAAAATAAACACATTGTATCTATACCTTTTACAGAATGATTTCAAACTTATCAAATATGATTTCACATTAACGAAAACAGATTTAACACTTTTGAAATATGATTTCACATTACTGAAAACAGATTTAACACTTTTGAAATACGATTTCACATTTACGAAAACTGGTTTCACACAAATGAATTTTGATTTCGCAATAATGAAATCTGAATTCACAAATTTGAAAACCTATTTCACAAAATTGATATTTCAACAATTTATTTTTTAAAAGTTTACAATACCGTAGTTTAAATTGTACTGATAAAGATATAATTTTTCTAGCAACAACAAGTTCATTTTAATATTAATTAATTTTCAATTAGGTCTTGCTCTCACAATGATGCACCATAATACCGTTCAACATGGTTTGCATATTCCAGAAGATGTGGTATTTCTTGAATTGCTACATTAGCAATTTCTTCCAGAATACGCGTTCTACTCGTAGAATGCGTATTCTCTAAAGATATTACAACAACATCTTCTGGTATGTGCAAACCATGTTGAACGGTATTATGGTGCATTATTGTTCAAAAAAATTATATCAGTACAATTTAAACTACGATATTATTATAAACTTTTAAGAAATAAATTGTTGAAATCTCAATTTGGTGAAATAGGTTTTCAAATTTGTGAATTCGGTTTTCATTATTGCGAAATCAAAATTCATTTGTGTGAAATCAGTTTTCGTTAAAGTGAAATCGTATTTCAAAAGTGTGAAATCTGTTTTCAGTAATGTGAAATCATATTTCAAAAGTGTGAAATCATTCTGTAAAAAGTATCTATTATAACGTATTAAGTACGTTACTAATGAATTGTAAGTATCTAACGTATTAATTATGAGTAACTAACATATTATATTGATTTTCTACTCCCTAATGGATATTGGCAACATATCTTCATATTATCATGTGTGGATAGAGATGTCATATCCACACCAGGTGTGGATATGAAATTCAAGGTCCAATATGTCAAAAAATTATTATTGCGTGCAAATTATGTTTTTATCATGACAAATAATTATGAAAAACATTAAATCATCTGTTATTTAATAATTAATTATTGATAGCAGAATGACAATAACAATAATACCTTTTACTTTAATGCCTTTTATTATCAAATATAATAAATATAAATATATCTGTCATAATATTTTATTCAGAAGTAAAACAACAACAACACATTTTTTTATTTGATCTAGTAAACGTATTTCAACACTCCTCCTCGTTTACTCAATCTTGCATTTCTTTCTTAATTCATTATGTTTTGCTGCTGACAATGGTTTAGTAAGTAAGTCAGCAACCATCAGACCTGTTGGACAGTATTCAGATTTGATAATATTGTTATTAATATGATGTTTTACAAAATGATATTTGACGTCAATATGTTTTGTCCTGTTCGAGAACTTTTCATCCTTAATCATTTTTAAACAACTTTGATTGTCTTCAAATATCAATATTGGTTGTTCAACGTCCTGATGCATGTCGTATAGTAGCTGTCGTAACCATATAACTTCTTGAGATGCTTCACATAATGCAATATATTCTGCTTCTGTGGATGATAGTGATATGCATGGTTGTTTGCGACATGCCCAACTAATTATTCCACTATTAAAGAAGAATACATAGCCACTGTTTGATTTACGAGTAACTTTATCTTCTGCCCAATTAGCATCAACATAACCATACAATTTAGCATTTTTATCTGAGATGTTACTTAATTTTAACTTCATTTCTTATGTTGACTTTAAATACTTCACAACTCTTTTCAATTGATTCCAATCTTCTTGAGTTGGATTGGATACTTTTTGAGCCAATATACAAATACTAGCTGAAATGTCTGGTCTTGAATTAATTGACACGTATAATAAACTTCCAATTAACTTTTGATAATTTTTGTTATCAATTAATTTGTTTGAAAAATCTGATTTTTCATAACTTATATCCATTGGTGTATTTGCTGGTTTGGCATCAGATATACCAAATTTCAATGCAACTCGCTTGATATAACTTGACTGACAAAGTTGAAAATTTCCATTAGGGTCGCGTGATATTTCAATGCCCAAGAACTGTTTGATGTCACCCAGACTTTGCAGTTCAAACTTCAAATTTATTATATTTTGAATATCTTTAATTGGCTCAGGTGACTTGCAGGCTACAATAATATCATCGACATATATCAAAATATAACACCAATTTCCGTTAATCCTTTTAAAATACAAACATTGATCGACTTTACTTTGTACAAAATTTGCATCAATCAATACTTTATTGATTGCTTCATTCCATACTCGAGCTGCTTGTTTTAACCCATAAATACTTCTTTTCAATAAACATACTTTTGATGAATCATCATACTAATAAAACCTGGTGGTTGTTTCATATAAATAATTTCGGTCAAATTACCATTAAGAAATGCGGTTTTGACGTCAAAATGTTCTACAAGTAGTTTCTCTTTTGCTGCTACAGACAGTAAAATACGTATAGTTGTTTGTCTAACTACCGGTGCGAAAACTTTGTCGTAGTCCATGCCACATTTTTGGGAGAAACCCTGTGCAACAAGACGTGCCTTGAAGCGTTGAACTCTACCTTCGGTGTTTGTTTTTACTTTATACACCCATTTGCACCCAATCGCTTGCCTATTTTCTGGTAAATTGACTAAATCCCATGTTTCATTTCTTTTCATTGACAGCATTTCATCATTCATCGCTTGAATCCAATTTTCTTTTTGTTTACTTTGAATCGCTTCATTATAACTTTCTGGTTCAATTACTTTCATGACTCATAACAAATAATGTTTCGTCAGTATATCTATTCGGTGGGATTCCTTTGGTTGTTCGTTCTGATCTACGAATTCGCTGGCTTGCTTCATTTCTATTTCTGGGTTCAAATTCTGTAACATTTTCAACAATATTAGCTACTAACCTATCAGGAGGTAGTCCTTTATTTGTTCTTTGAGATCGTCGTAGTTCTATATTATCTTCTGATTCCTTATTTTCATCTTCTGTTTCTCTGGAGTCTGCCTCTATAAAATTTTCCACTGTTGAATTCTCATTCTCTTCTATATACTGTAAATCTTCCTTATTTTCTTCAAGTGTGGACTGTTTATTCCCTGTTATTTCTATTATAATATTTGAGTTCGTATTATTTTCGAAATTATTGTTTTCATTATTTCTAATAATGTTTTCTTTCATTAAATGAGGACTTTCTTCTATAAACCGTACATTACGACTTATCTTTATCGTATTTGTTTCGATATTAAGTAACCGATACGCTTTTGATCCTTCTTCATATCCTACAAATATTAGTTTTTCAGCCCTTTTATCCAATTTTCTTCTTTGTATTTCCGGAATCAATGTATATGCAACAGATCCAAAAGTTCTAAAGTAATTTAAATTTGGTTTTCTTTTATTCCATAGTTCATATGGAGTATCTTCACAAGCTTTTGTTGGAAGCCTATTTTGTATGTGATTTGCAGTAACCACAGCCTCTCCCCAAAAACGGTTTGGAAGTTTTGCATCTATTAACATGCATCTTGTCATTTCCATTAAAGATCTGTTCTTCCTTTCAGCTATTCCGTTTTGTTCCGGCGTGTATGGTGTTGTACTTTCACTTCTTATTCCATTCTTTACCAAAAACTTCTTTAATATTTCATTTATAAATTCTCTCCCTCTGTCTGATCGAATTTTCTTGGGTACTTTACCGAATTTATTTCTAACTTGATTAACAAATTCTTCAATTTTCTGAACTGTTTCTGATTTATGTGTCAACAAATATATTATTGTGAAACGGCTGTAATCATCAATTATTGTCAAAATATATATTTTCTTACCCGGTGTCATAGTTTGTACAGGTCCGCAAATGTCAGTATGAATCAGTTCTAAAATTTCTGATGTTCTACTATGAGATTGCTTGGGAAAAGGTAGTTTTGTCATTTTACACTGAATACAGCTTTCACATATTTCTAGTTGTCCACATTCTTTTATACTTATACCTTTTGCTAATTGTTTATCTACCAATATACGTATTGCATTTGAATCCCGTTGACCCAAACGTCTATGCCATTTATGAATACATTCGGATTCAGATTCATTGTAAACTGTGTAGTTAGCTATATGAACTGTGTTTAATTCATATAGATGAGAATGTTTAGTAGCAGTTGCAACTATTCTTTCTTGATTTACTATAATACATTTATTATCTTCAAATATGACTTTCATTCCTAGTTTTGTTAGTCTACAGACAGATAATAAATTACCCTTTAGTGTTGGAACATACATTACATCTTTAACATTTATTTTTAAATGTTTATTTGTTCCATTGTCACAATATAAAATTCCATCTCCTATACCTTCAGATATGATTATTGATCCATCAGCAAGTAGTATTTTGTCTTGTTTAGACGATGTAAATGTTATTACTGCACATTATGTGTAGTTGCTCCAGAATCGACGTACCATTTGTTGTTTATTTTATTTAAAATGAAAGCAAAACAGATATGTGAATCATTATTATCATTTACAATATTAATGTTAGTACTTACAGCGTTTACCTTTTGATGTTGTGGGTTATTACCTTTCCACGTCAAATATTTTCGACAATCCTTTTTCATATGTCCTGCCTTTTTACAAAAATAACAGCTTATTTTAGATTTGTTAAATCCTGTATTATATTTCTCTTTTGTATTTGTTTTTAATGCCTTCTTCGTGTGTACTCTTCAATAAGTTTACTTTTAACTAAATCGCGTGTTAAGTCCGCTTCTGGTCTAGTTTCAAGCGCCGTTATTAATGTTGAGTAACTTTCCGGCAAGCTACTAAGTAGAAAAGCAACCATCAGTGGTTCTGCAATTTCTTCGCCTAATGTTGTCAGTTGATCAGTTATTTCTTCTATATTATTAATATGAATTTCCATGTCACCATCTTCCTTTAGTTTTAAATTACAAAGTCTCTTTAATAAATATACTTTATTTGATAATGTGGACTTCTGATGGTATTTTTGTAGAGCTTCCCAAGATCCCTTAGCTGATGTTTGTTTTATAATATGAATTAGTTGACTATCTTCAACAGTTAGTCCGATACCCAGCAAACACAGTTAGATAACTATGATGTGGCATACATAAAACACGTACACCATTCATGTCTACTGCCATATGGCATGCAACATAAATGGAGCTTGCATGCGCTTTCCTGTCAGCCATTCTCACCATGTATGCCACATGGGAGTTACGTTTGAAAGACAACGGTACTGCTATATGGCCACGGCAGGTTACCGCCATATGGCATATAGAAATGGCAGATACATTTCTGTATTACGTACTATATAAAATGTAGCAAAATTATTTTATTTATATTAAAAAAACACATGTTTAAGCAACATTTTATAACTAAAAGTTGAATCCATCGAGAATCCATAGAACCGGAGAGAGATACAAATTTGATATTTGCTGGATCGTGTTGGATTTGAACCATGGACCTGGACCTTCGGGACGATGTTCCTATACGCTTCAAACCGCTCGGCTAATCTGACATATCGTATAGTTTATATGAAATATCAATTTAAAGTGTACAGTATAGTAGTGTAAATAATACTTAATAATTTAAAACTAATACTTTTAATAATATTGTGAATAATATGATTTTAACGAGCCCAGAGTGCTGCAACAAAATCCATAGCACAAGAAGTATACATTTCAAAAAGACAAATGCTTATGCGAACAAAACCTTCTATTTAAATACATTCTTTTTTGTTGTAGTGGCTAATGGCTATGGATGTGAAGGTATTTTGATATTTCATAGAATCGAATTACTTAGTTGTTTGTTGGTGTCAAACTCATACATATTTTGGATGTGTATATAATAATCTAGTTTCATATTCACAGCTACTGAATTAAAGTTGATTATATTTTCAATAAATTAGTTATCTCTTAAAATGTGATTCATACCTAAAAAAAATAATAATGAACAATTAGGCGGAGTAATATATCATTTTATAACGAATCTGAATACACAAATATTAACATAAGTACTACAATCCATTTAAAGAAATCTACATTTCTCAGCTTGCATAATATTAATGGTTAATTTAGTGCATCCAGAAAAACAAATAAACTAAAATCGAATGCTTTAAGTACGAAATACGCAGACATGCCAAGCTCCTGTCAACATGAAAGTGGCAAAGTGAGGTTATCTCTTGATCGATAAGATAGATTTCTTAAGCCTAGTTAAACAACCTTTACTATTAATATTCTACTTGCAAACATTATATAAAATTCTATTATATTAATATGTTATATATTATTTATAAAAGAAAAAAATTCTAAGAACCCGTTTAAAATGCATTTTTCTCTCTATAATTATCGTTTTTTTTAATTAAATAAAATACACATTTATCTTATAATCTTAAATGCAATGTTACGAACTCTATAATAATTTTAGAAATTTACTTTTTAAATTTCTATTATTTAATGTTTATATTATATATAATTGATAAATAATTAACTTATTTATATATTTATATTATTTTTATACAAATTTATACGGTAATTATGTATTAAATATGATTATTTTGTGTTTAATGTATTATATTTTTTTCCACTAGCTTGGCAACACTGATCTCCTTATCTCTTACTAAACGTCAGATATTTTTTTAGGTTATTGATTTATATTAGTACAAGTTCTTATTTATACATTATTGTATCTTATTATTATTATTATTATTAATAATATCTAACAACAATATTATTATTTCTAAACGTAACGCGCATAACATACTATATAAAAGTTGTATGTAGGTATGAAACATATTATAGTATAATGAAATAATTATTTTGCAGAGATATTACGGAAAAAGAAGATCAGATCAGGTTGTAAATATGTGTTTTGTATCTGTACAAAATAGTTTAGAAACGTAAGTTGTTGTCGTGTCTATCTAAACATTGGTGGTGAAATGCAAGACGAATGACAACATTTTTTTGTTACTCTTTGACAACACTTTCTTGGTTTTCGTATTGATAATAAAATTTATTAGGTATTTTGTATCAGAGACTAGATAATTCTTATACTCTTATTGACTTGCTTTTAGATATAATATACCTATAGAGTGGCTCAAATATATTTGCTGACAGATCTGAATCTCAGACGAGAAAACCCTTAGCAGAAGATCTTAACATTATTTGTTTGTAAAACAGATTCACGATGCGACGAATTAGCAAACGTTGAAAGAGGTGTTTGTAGCATTATTGTGTAGCGCCGGCTTTTGACAGAGATAATGATATTGGGTTCTTCTTATTTCTTTTCTTCAGTAACCTAATTAAACCATCAAATCATTTCGCGTTTTCTATATTTATGATAAAATATCTAAATCTCATACTTAATAATATAAATGTCAATAATATTGACATGTTCTGTACAAAGTGTGTTTCAATAATATTAATATTCATCCAGCAGTCTTCTTATGACTGTTTTGTTGGTGGTGGTGTCAATAGCTATGGATTTAGGTTTGACATTTGTATTATTTTAAAAGGTACATTAACACGTAAAATACATTAATATTATTTTGTTTCAGGTAAATAATACAATTTTAATGGGATATTATAGCTGGGATTGATTAATACAAATATAGTTAAGGTAGGCAGCATAAAAATGATGATGACTGATTTCACAAACGTCAGACATTTTTAGGTTATTATAAGTACGTCGTACAAGATCTTATTTATACATTATTATAACTTATTATCATTATTAGTAATAATATCAAACAACAATATTATTATTTATAAACTTTACGCATGACATAAATAAAAGTTGTTCATAGGTATGTATATATTATAATATTATACAATGAAATAATTTTTTGCAGAGATATTTTAAGGATCTTAATCTTAATTTAATATCGCTGTATGTTTCTTTATAGGAATAAATAAACCTTTACACAAAATGTATTGATTGTTAATGAGTACAAAATCCAAAATCAATTAACATAAACATCCGCCAGATGATCCAAATATAAAAAGAAATTATAATTATATTTGAAACAGTACACTGTTGTAGGTACATGGTACATGAAACTACACAGAGAGAGAGAGAGGGTGGCGTATTATAAAAACTTAAACAATCTAAAACATTGGTGAAATGCAAGACGAAGAATGACAACATATTTTTTGCCTCTTTGACAACTTGGTTTTCGTATTGAAGTTTCTACATATAAATATTAAGTCTACGTCCTAAATCTACCTACTACAATAATAATTATACTGTCATAATATCTATAGTAAAGCATAATTAATTATTATTATACGACATTAATAATTTACTGTGTATGTGGGTTTCTATTATAATTATGAAAATTAGTATATAACTTTTAAGAAGTGACTAATCACACTTAAAAAACGCGGTGGCTAATCAGACTTAAAAAACGCGGAATGCGACTTACAGTGTTGACGCTTACTTCGACACTCGAAAAACGCGAGAAACGCGGAAAACGCGAAGAGAACTCGGATGAAAGGCCAATTTCGGGATTACCACACGACCGGCACGCGGTTTCTCGAGGACATTTGTGACATTTTGGGGTTAGGTTAGGTTTTTCGAGTGTCGGAGTAAGCGGCAACACTAAGTCGCGTTCCGCGTTTTTCGAGTTTCGCGATTTTTAAGTATGATTAGGCACTTCCTAACTTTTAATATCTGTATATTTCTTAATAGGTAAAAACATTATATCGTTATACGGAAGGAATACCTTTAGATTTAAAGCGCGTAACAACAGTCAAATAAACCAAATATATGAAAATGATGAAATAAAGTGCGTGCAAAACTTCTCAGTGGGAAAATCCTATAAAACATGAATGTATGTGTGTGTATTGCTTACGAAATGTCATATCAAGTGAACACACGACACTGCATATTAGTGATGTTTCTACAGGCTACAGAAGAACCGCAAATCACAAATAACATCAACTCTTTCTGTCAAACAACGAAGAAGCCAAATATTAGTTAAATTGATTCTCTGTCTCTACCTCTCTGTTACCACCAAGATACTTGAAAAATGCCCGGCCCGGATGTCAACAAATACTATTTCAACTGACAGCCGAATCTGTTAAATTTTAACACGTTATTAATATTTTTGGCTAAATATTTGTGTTTTCTTTGTAAGTAATATAATTATTGGAGCAAATGTTATAAATAATTATTGTAGAAAATGTATATTTATAGAGGTAAAGTAAACATAAAATACATTAATATTATTATTATATTGTTTCAGGTAATCATATAATATTTTATACTATAAAACGTTAGATAGCACTCTGACATTAGGTACAGATTAAACAAAGTCAGATATTTGTATGTCAAAGCATTTCCATGGTTATCGTAATATTAAAATTTGGTTGCATTATTGTTATTATTTTCGTAATAAAGATGTTTACAAAATGTAGTCGTACACTCCTTTCATTATTTATTGCAAAACTCAATTAAATATTCTGTTTATAATTTTTTTTATAGATAATAGGGTAGTTGCGCATTTTCCAATAAATTTTTTTTCTGAAATAATGCATTAAGTAACTAATTTTAATAAATGTTTCATAAGTGAAAAGTGTATTATTTTTAAGATAAATTTTTTTTTAAATATCTTCTAATTTCAAATTTTTTAGTCTGACGTACATTGTGAAAACCAATCACAGAGCTCGGCCCTCTGGCGAGTGATCTCAGAACTCAACTGACATTTCTCTGTACAGTCCTTGAAGTGTACAGGCTGACATAAAATTTGTAGTGTTTCAAGAACTATGCGACTTATCGAGTAAATAAGTAATATTTTTTAACAATAAATTACTTTTAAATATTATTTAGAAATCTGTTAATTTAATATTTGAAATAAGTTTAAAATTATGTTCTAATAAAATATAAAGATATGTAGACTACTTCGCTTTGTTGAGGTATTACAACGAGTCTGTCGGAGTCGCCAAGACTTAGAAGGACTGTATCATTCTGCACAATCTACGTCACAATGTTTGTACGTCGAACTTTATTTATGGAAATTATGAATGAAAAGTTGTAAATTTAGAAATGATTTTTATGGAAACATGTTCAGAATTGGCCAAAGTTTAATAATTTATCAAAAAATCAACTACTTTTTTTTTCCGCAACTATCCCATTAAAATATACATTAATTTATTATGTTATTAATAAAATTACTAAATTTATGTTGGTATTACATATATACGTCATTACGGTTACTAAGCAACCAAAAAACACACGAAGTCAATGTTACCAACTGTATATTAATTTAATAATCGAAACCTAAAATTGAATTTAGCCGATTACGAATTTGACCTAAAACCGAATTCTACCTACTATACTTTGGTTGTATTATTGTTATTATTTTCGTAATAAGGAAGTTTACAAAATGTAGTCGTACACTTCTTTCATTAACTATTATTGCAAAACTCAATTAAATATTATATGTCTTTAGTTTTTTATAATTAACTAAAATATACATTAATTTTGTTATGTATACTAATAAAATTACTAAATTTATGTTGGTATTACATATGTACGTTATTATAGTTACTAACTAACTGAAAAACATACAAAGTCAATGTTACCAACTGTATATTAATTTAATAATTGAAACCAAAAATTAAATTTATCCAATTATTATTATCCATCTTATTTTGCGACTACTCTAACAGGTGTCAGTTTTTGACGTCTCTGGATATGAATGTGAAAGTGACGTGCGTCAATATATAAGTGACGAGCGTCACAATATAAGTGACGAGCGTCAATATATAAGTGACGAGCGTCAATATATAAGTGACGAGCGTCAATATATAAGTGACGAGCGTCAATATATAAGTGACGAGCGTCAATATATAAGTGACGAGCGTCAATATATAAGTGACGAGCGTGAATATATAAGTGACGAGCGTCAATATATAAGTGACGAGCGTTCATATATAAGTGACGAGCGTCAATATATAAGTGACGAGCGTTCATATATAAGTGACGAGCGTCAATATATAAGTGACGAGCGTCAATATCTAAGTAACGAGCGTCAATATATAAGTGACAAGCGTGAATATATAAGTGACGAGCGTCAATACATAAGTGACGAGCATCAATATATAAGTGACGAGCGTCAATGTGAAAATTTTATTCTAAAGACGTGTTCTATCTAAAGTCAAGTTTTATGTAAAGACGATTTCTATTTAAAGATGAGTTCAACCTACTTTACTTATAACTTAAAGATGAGTTTAACCTAATTAACTTATAACTTAAAGTCGAGTTTAACCTATTTTATTTATAACCTAAAAATGAGTTCTACCTACTATACTGGTTACACAACCATCCATTAATTTATAATATACTTGCAAACATTTCGTATTATGATTCTCACATTTTCTAACATATATCAATTTAAAGAGAAAAAAATTCTAAGAACCCGTTTAAAGCTTATTTTTCTCAATTACGTCGGAGTTTTTTATAATTCATTAAAATATATATTAATTAGCTATGTTACTAATAAAATTACTAAATTTATGTTGGTATTACTTACTACGTCATTACACGCGAAGTCAGTGTTACCAACTGTATATTAATTTTAAAAATTTTACAAATTTATTTCAATTTATTCATATTTGAATTACTTCCTATATAACTTATATAAAAATTTATTTATTTTTAAATATCTATATTTAATTAAATTATCATTTGTACGATAATTTTATAATAAATACGATTATTTTGTACGTTATTTTTCTCAACTACGTTGGCAACACTGGCTTAAGTTTACGTCAAAAAATTTTAGGTTATCGTTATATTAGTACATGGTATAAGATTTTCATCTTATTTATACATTATTATTTCTTATTATTATCAGTAATAATACCTCATAACATCAATATTATTATTCATAATTTAATATTAAACTTCGCATGATATAAAAGTTGATGAATGTACATATACAAGGAAATAATGAACAGAGAAATTGGAAGAAGATCAGAAGAAGCATCAAATGGGCTTATATATGTTTGAAACTGTACAAAATTGTTTATAAACGTGAGTGGTACATGAAACTACAGAGGGTAGCGTATACTGTAAACTTTTTATACTTTGGCGACATGCAATACGAACAATTTTTACACGACAACATTTACTTTGACAAATGGTTTCTTATTGAAGTTTGTACATTTTAAATATTTACTACATCTACTACAATTTTGCCATTATATATAAGGCATACTAATTATACGACATTAATTTACCGAGTGGGTTTGTATTATTATGATGAAAATGCATTAGAATATATCTTAATATCTGTATTTTTCTTTATAGGAAAACGTAAACCAGTTACATTCTCTGACCTAAAATAAAGCATAATTAGGCCCCGGAAATAAGGATCCAGATATAAAAATGATGGTGCACTGCAAAGTCAGCAAAACTTCCAAGTGGAAAATCAACAAAACATGTCGTGTTTTCTGCGTACGAAATATCATATTAACTACAAGTAAACATGACTGTTGGTGCTCCTACAAACTTTATGCAGGCCACAGAAGCCCACCAGCTAACCAGGTATCAAAAACAGCTACTCAGCGACAAACACAATCATCTCCTGTCAAATCGACAGTTATTAATTCCAAACGACGATTATCAGCTGCTACAGCTGCTACTGGATCCTGTGACGATAGTGATATATGGACGACAGACTCGGCGGAGATGATTCCGACGACGAAGAAATGGATGCTGTAATAGCCAAGGAGAAAGCAAAATCTGAAGATGAAGAATATGTAAATGGGATATTATAGCTTTTGACAGCGTTATACATGGTCTTATTTCATCGTATGTTTAAGGTCACAAAAATTTGCTTATGTCCCTAAATCACATTTTACAAGATAATCATAAGATAAAATAATTATTTTTATCTAATTTAGCGATATAAAACATCCGTCAGTCTTATGACAGTTGTTATTGTTGATATTGTCAAGCTATGGAATTTGGTTTGATATTTTTATTATTTTAAAAGATGCAGTAACGCATAAAATACATTAATATTTTGTTTCAGGTAAATAATACAATTTTAATGGCAAATTATAGCTTTGAAGAAAAGATCAAAACTTGGGACCCGAATTTTTTATTTTGACATAAATTTTATTATAAGCCCAAAAAAAATTATTTAAATATTCAATATGTGACGTAAAAACTAACCCAACCAATGAATGGCCGTTAAGCCATAGCAACGACTGTACTAGTGAACGCTCCTAACTACGGCTTGCGCAGGAACGAGTTTGGCAAGTTGACAAATCAGATGTGTTTGGCATTATTTGTACTTCGTACATGTTTTGATGCTGTAAAATATAAGTAAATATTTGTGTTTTCATAAACTAAATAGTCTACATTCATAAAGTAATGTATTGTTACTAAATTTTATGTGTATTTTTGACAAGCAAGTGTCAAATTCAAACATTTGTTGACTGACTCGCACGCTATCTACAGGTTACATTCTTAACTATGCTTCCCTACCTTCTGTTCACACAAATGACGTCACAGAAAATTTAATCTCAATTTACTAAATTACATAATTTTTTTTAAATAAAATTTGTATTTTTACCTATGTTTTAGTTCTAACATTATGTGCATAGTGGTAAAAATCTAATTTTCAGTACCATGCAAGTACCCTATTATTCACAAGAAGTTAGCTGTAAAAAATCTTTTATCCAAATGTATCAATCAATAATAAATAAATATTGTGTTGTTTAATTTTTTATTTAATATTATTATTTTTCTATTATTTTAAAAATAAAAATAATACTGAGGAACCAAAACCTAGATCTTGCGTAAAGCTGTCGTAACTGTCACGAGATGGCGCAGTCTACATGGTTACAGCCTATAACAGGAATTTTTATGGTCTATGTGGTTAAATTTGATGTAAATATAGCTAAAAATCATTTAATTTTTAATTATATAATTTGTTGTATTATTGTTATCATTTCTGTAATAAAGAAGTTTACAAAATGTGGTCATAAATTAATATCAACTCATTTCGTTACTTGCAATTCTTAGCTAATAATTATTGGTTTATTCGTTAGTGTGTGTTTAATATCTATGAAATTAATAACATACTATTGGGGTATTCCCGCGTATTGTACTTTATGTTCTAAAAATGCAGAAGTGCCCATTTCACATTGTTGTAACAACTTCAGGTTACTTTGGTGTGCGTGGCACCTATAATAGTTCAAAAATCTACCACTACAATCTTGTCAACCAATTTTCTTTTTCAGCCATTTATAAAATAATTTTAAATTAAACATGTAGACTGATATTGGGTATTGTCGTCTGAGAATGTTCCTGTTTAGTTCGGTAGGATCTAAACAAATTCTAATCAATATTATATTATATATGAACACGAACAGATATATTAGAATAATAATTTTATAATTTCAGTATTACACTCATGCAATATTGAAGCAACTTGTCAAAAGTTGCACTTGCATCTGCAATATTGCTCAATGTAAAATGGGCTTAATAAAGATGGTTTACAAAATGGGGTCGTAAATTAATATATAACACTCCTTTCGTTACTTGCAAATAATCTCAGTTAAAATCTAATGTTAAAAATCAGTGTGTGCGTGTGTTGGTGTGTGCGTTTGTGTGTGCGTGTGTTTGTGTGTATGTGTTTGTGTGTAGGTACGTGTTTGTGTGTATGTGTTTCTGTGTATATGTTTGTGTGTATGTGTTTGTGTTGGTGTGTGCGTATGTTTGTGTGTGCGTGTGTTTGTCTGTATGTGTTTGTGTGTATGTGTTTGAGTTTGTGTTGGTGTGTGCGTATGTTTGTGTGTGCGTGTGTTTGAGTTTATGTTGGTATGTGCGTATGTTTGTGTGTGCGTGTGTTTGTCTGTATGTGTTTGTGTGTATGTGTGTACGTGTTTGTGTGTATGTGTTTGTGTGTATGTGTTTGTGTGTATGTGATGGTGTTTGTGTTTGTGTTGGTGTGTGCGTATGTTTCTTTGTCTGTATGTGTTTGTGTGTATGTGTTTGTGTGTACGTATTTGTGTGTATGTGTTTGTGTGTAAGTGTTTGTGTGTATGTGTTTGTGTGTAAGTGTTTGTGTGTATGTGTTTGTGTGTATGTGTTTGTGTGTATGTGTTTGAGTTTGTGTTTGTGTGTACGTGTTTGTGTGTATGTGTTTGTGTGTATGTGTTTGAGTTTGTGTTGGTGTGTGCGTATGTTTGTGTGTGCGTGTATTGGTGTGTATGTGGTTGTGTGTATGTGTTTGAGTGTATGTGTTTGTGTGTATGTGTTTGTGTGTATGTGTTTGTGTGTATGTGTTTGAGTTTGTGTTGGTGTGTGCGTATGTATGTGTGTGCGTGTATTGGTGTGTGTGTTTGTGTGTATGTGTTTGAGTGTATGTGTTTGTGTGTATGTGTTTGTGTGTATGTGTTTGTGTGTATGTGTTTGTGTGTATGTGTTTTTGTGTATGTGATGGTGTTTGTGTTTGTGTTGGTGTGTGCGTATGTTTGTGTGTATGTGTTTGTGTGTATGTGTTTGTGTGTATGTGTTTGAGTTTGTGTTGGTGTGTGCGTATGTTTGTGTGTGCGTGTATTGGTGTGTATGTGTTTGTGTGTATGTGTGTATGTGTATGTGTTTGAGTGTATGTTTTTGTGTGAACGTGTTTGTGTGTATGTGTTTGTGTGTGTGTATGTGTTTGAGTTTGTGTTGGTGTGTGCGTATGTTTGTGTGTGCGTTTGTTTGTCTGTATGTGTCTGTGTGTATGTGTTTGTGTGTACGTATTTGTGTGTATGTGTTTGTGTGTATGTTTTTGTGTGTATGTGTTTGTGTGTATGTGTTTAAGTTTGTGTTGGTGTCTGCGTATGTTTGTGTGTGCGTGTGTTTGTCTGTATGTGTTTGTGTGTATGTGTTTGAGTTTGTGTGTGTGTGTTTGTCTGTATGTGTTTGTGTGTATGTGTTTGTGTGTACGTGTTTGTGTGTACGTGTTTGTGTGTATGTGTTTGTGTGTATGTGTTTGTGTGTATGTGATGGTGTTTGTGTTTGTGTTGGTGTGTGCGTATGTTTGTGTGTGCGTTTGTTTGTCTGTATGTGTTTGTGTGTATGTGTTTGTGTGTACGTATTTGTGTGTATGTGTTTGTGTGTAAGTGTTTGTGTGTAAGTGTTTGTGTGTATATGTTTGTGTGTAAGTGTTTGTGTGTATGTGTTTGTGTGTATGTGTCTGTGTGTATGTGTTTGTGTTGGTGTGTACGTATGTTTGTGTGTGCGTGTGTTGGTGTGTATGTGTTTGTGTTGGTGGGTGCGTATGGTTATATGTGCGTGTGTTGATGTGTATGTGTATGTGTTTGTGTGTATGTGTTTGAGTTTGTGTTGGTGTGTGCGTATGTTTGTGTGTGCGTGTATTGTTGTGTATGTGTTTGTGTGTATGTGTTTGAGTGTATGTGTTTGTGTGTATGTGTTTGTGTGTATGTGTTTGTGTGTATGTGTTTGTGTGTATGTGTTTGTGTGTATGTGTTTTTGTGTATGTGATGGTGATTGTGTTTGTGTTGGTGTGTGCGTATGTTTGTGTGTATGTGTTTGTGTGTATGTGTTTGAGTTTGTGTTGGTGTGTGCGTGTATTGGTGTGTATGTGTTTGTGTGTTTGTGTATGTGTGTATGTGTTTGAGTGTATGTTTTTGTGTGAACGTGTTTGTGTGTATGTGTTTGAGTTTGAGTTGGTGTGTGCGTATGTTTGTGTGTGCGTGTATTGGTGTGTATGTGTTTGTGTGTATGTGTTTGTGTGTATGTGTTTGTGTGTATGTGTTTGTGTGTATGTGTTTGTGTGTATGTGTTTGAGTGTATGTGTTTGTGTGTATGTGTTTGTGTGTATATGTTTGTGTGTATGTGTTTGTGTTGGTGTGTGCGTATGTTTGTGTGTGCGTATGTTGGTGTGTATGTGTATGTGTTTGTGTTTATGTTTGTCTGTGTGTTTGTATGTGTGTGTGTGGGTGGCTTTAGAAGGAACATCTCCACATGCTTTAGATGGATCACCTCTAAAGGCTTTGGATGGGGCGTGTTAACAGTATTCAAATGGAACACCTCCACAGGCTTTGGATGGGACATCTCTATAGTCTTTGGATGGGAATACTCCCACAGGCTTTGGATAGGATATCCATACAAGCTTTGGATGGAAATCTTAGATCTATCTAAAGACGAGTTTATCCTAAAGACGAATGTTTTATCTAAAGACGAGTTTAATCTAAAGACGAATTTAACTTCAAAACAAGTTTAAATTAGAGACAAGTTAAATCATAAGACGAGTTTATTCTAAAAACGTGTTCTATCTATAGTCAAGTTTTATGTAAAGACGATTTCTATTAAAAGATGAGTTGTATTTAAACAAGTTTTATCTAAAGACAAATATTATTTAAAAACCAATTTATTTTAAAGATGAGTTTTATCTAAAGATGAATATAACCTAAAAACGAGTTATTCGATTATGAATTAAATCTAAAATCAAATTAAGCCAATTACGAGTATAACCTATTTTACTTATAACATAAAGATGCGTTCTACCTACTATACTGGTTCACACGAGGAAAGTTTTTCTTAATATGTTTCTTTTTACTATTTATTATATTAAAGATCACTACCTTTAATATATTTTATAGAAATAATTAGTTTCTATAAAATATAACCGGTATTAACAGTTTCTTTTATAATGCTCCTAGCACTTGTTTTACTTGCATGAAACTTTTTACGTAAATATTTCCTAGTGTGAACAGACCATTTGAGCTTATTTTATTTAAATACAAATTATTATTTTAAAATTTTGTAAAATGGTATATTTTCTCAGGTGTCAGTTGTTATTTGTGGTTTGTAAATAATTTGCTTCAAAATAAAATTTGTTTAAATGAAGGCAAAAATGAATCTAAAGAAATCTTAGTATGTTTGACCAATGAGATGAAAGTATTCATTGAATGTTGGATTGGATGTACATTGAACAGGTGATTCGTTTCCATTTCCATCTTACTATGAACTGTCAGTAAATATGAGATTATTTATTATAATTTCTCTCATTTTTCAAATTATTATTCATGTCTGTAAAGTGATGTCATGGAGATATGGCTACAAAAAGTTATAATCAGGTGGCAGTGCCATGTGGCAAGTATGTAAGATATAAGTTCTAATGCCATGTGACTTCTGATCCATTAACTATTACGTGCCTGCCATATAAATGTTGGTTTCATGTCTGTAAAGTTATGTCATGGAGATATGGTTACAAAATGTTACATTCATATGGCAGTGCCATGTGGCGAGTATGTAAAATATGCCATGCGATAACTGATCCGTATCTGTTACGTACCTGCCACATATATATTGGTTTTATGTCTATAGTGTTATGTCATGGAGATATGGTTTTAAAATGTGTCATCCATATGGCAATTTTATGCATCATTTATGCAATATTTAGGTTCGTCAACGATGTTCTCTAAATATTACATAATAGTTACGTATATGTCAATACTGTGTTTGCTGGGTAGTAGCTCGAGCTTTTCCATCTTTACATAACCATTCAGTAGTTGGATCTTTTGGTCTCGCTTGTGATACTACATCCCACAAATCTTCTTTAATCAGTAATAGTTCTACTTTATATTTCCATATTTGATAATTGTTTGCATTTAATTTACAAATAGTGAACTCAGTATTGTCTCCCATCTTTACTTTATTGACCATACACTAGGCCCATAACCTGTTAGCAGAATGACAATAACAATAATACCTTTTACTTTAATGCCTTTTATTATCAAATATAATAAATATAAATATATCTGTCATAATATTTTATTCAGAAATAAAACAACAACAACACATTTTTTTTTTATTTGATCTAGTAAACGTATTTCAACAGTTTAATAGCATGATTTTATTGCAAAAAGAGCAAATAAAATTAAGAGTTTTTAAGTTGGCAACAATTATTCAAATGTCATATGTCAAAAAATAGTTGATGTAACGCTACTTTTAATAATTTTTGGCATCATATTGAGTGCATTTATTGCAAGAACTATATTATGTTATTTGATCGTAGAAAAAATAGGCTTTACAACTCGAGTGGATTGCCAATATTGCACGCGAACGTTTTCAGACACTCCTCCTATGGGGTCGTGACTGCAAACTCGTTCTCGTGCGATATAGGCATAACATCCACTCTTGTTGTACAATATGCTATTAATTATCAATAAATGTTGCCTATTAAAAGGTAATAACAGTTGATGATACAATTAATAATATATTATGATTTCACAGTAAAGAACTTACTAGAGAGAGGAAAGTCAAATTTTAGTGTCCTACGCAGGATAGCTACAGCATGTACCATAATTTGAGGTACATACGAGGGATGTCCGAAAAGTATCAGGCCTTATTTTTTTGCGAAAACCTGATGGATTTGAATCAAGCGCTTTTGCATGAGCCGACCTTGAACCTTCGTGCACATGCATGATTTTTTTCCCGCCTGTCGATAGCGTCTGTTGCTGACAAACAGCATTTGAGTGAAGTAGTGTTTAGTGCTATTTTATTTTTATTCGTTTATAAATTATTTATTATGGGACAGTATTTCAAAACAGATTTATACCAATAATATTTAAGGAATAAATAGGTAGACATGTAAAGTAGAATAAATGCGATAAGTAATAGGTATAACAAAAGCACATTATATTACTTCACTAGTGAGGAAATATAACTAATTATCTCACTCAAATAATGAAAACAATATGATTATTATATCACTGGCGTGGATAATAGTTATTTATATTACAAGTGGGATAAGAGCATAATTACAGCATTCGAATGTGAAGAATTGCACGACGAGGTCGTAGACCGAGTCGTGTAATCACATGAGTGCTGTAATATGCTTTAGCCCACATGTGATATACAAAATTTTATCCAAGACTGCTCAAAAATAATAAAAATTGACATTTTTGTTTAAACGTCAGATTTGAAATTTAAAAATTATGTATTTTAACAATTGATAGAGATATCAGTTTTTATAATTTTGATTTAAAATCAAAGCAACAAGGTACATACAATTTGTTTGACAGCAGGACATTCTGTCAGTTTTATATACAAACAAATTCTTAATTTGTAAGTTTATACGTGATATTTATTTATAATTCGTTTATAAATTATTTATTATGGGACAATATTTCAAAATTGATTTATTCTAAGAATATTTAAGGAATAAATAGCTAGACAAGTATATTATAAATATGCGAGAGGTAATAGGACAAAAGCACATCATATTACTTCACTAGTGAGGTAATATAACTAATTACCTCACTCAAATGATGAAAATAATATGACTATTATACCACTGGCGTGGATAAGTAATTTTATTCAATATAATTATTTTTAACTCCATAGCTTTTTTCTCTTGAATAAACATTAATGTATCTCAATTGGTGTATAAATATCTATTATTTATCATGTGAATTTTAAAACATCTTTTATTTTAATTAATAATTGAAGAATAAAAAATCTGATGTGGTCAGCACATAACCTCCCGCCTTGACACTATAATAAGTGAATTTGGTTTTTCTTACGCTACTTTATGTAATTTTTTTATATATTACCTTATTACATTATACCCAGTTAATAATGAATCGATGATGCTTCTTGACTGGATATGTTTAATGGAAGCCAACGTAATAGAATTCAGTCAGTTTTGTATGTATTAAATTTTTCTAAGATAACATTTTTCATGCCAATTAATATAGATATTGATTTTAACATAATTTTTAATAATTCTAATTTGAAAGTAATGTAATTCTATTTAAGTGTTCATTAAATTTATTTTTAATAATAGGTTTAATTATGCGAATCACGTGGTAAGTGCAGGTACCTACTTAAATTGAACCATGAAAAAAACTAGTAAGTAGAGTAGTAATACTTTAATTTCAAGCCTGTGACGTCATTACTTCGCGTTGCAGATCACGCCTATACTGTCAGCGGCGTGCAGCTACGTATGTGCACTCGTAAGTACAATAGTTTATTTAACCAGAAGTTGTTTGCATATTTCACGTGTATCCGTTAACATCAAATTCAACAGTTCGGGTAATTTTGCATTTTTATAATGTCGACATTTACGAACAAAAATGTACCTACACTTTATTCTGGTATGAGCAATCAAACTGAGTAGACGTGTTTATTGTGTTGTTCGTACGCCTCTATACTCAAAATCACAATTTCTGGCAGTGTGGCAGAGATAGCAATACAGTGTTGCTAAATGTATCCCATAAGAGTAATGTGTTAGACAAAGATAGAGAATCCAGAGGCGGATTGTTTGTTTTTCGCTTACTTGTACTTTTAATAAATTATGCTGATTATTTCTTGATAAACCAATAAAATGTTTAATTCATTGATTACATTAATAAGTAATCAATTGATATGCATCCAATTTATAATCTTTTATCTACAACAATAGAATAATGTATTCATTATATACGTGAAAGTAGTATAATAAACCCCTCCATAAGGACACATTATGAAATAATGAATTCATTATTTCACACTGTTAAATAATGAGTACTTCATTCTTCCGAACTGTCAAAATTACTCAGATGAATTGTCAATTTTTTGAGGTTAGGTTTATATGAATACAAATTTGTAAATAAGAAATGTTGCTTTATTTAAAAAGTCGTAGATAAAACGTCGTTTTTGACTCGCAAATAATGGCTATAATTCACTCGGATGATTTATTAACTCGCCTTCGGCTCGTGAATAAACTTTCATCCTCTTGAATTATAGCCTACATTATTTGCTCGTTAAATAATATACTATTATTTAGAGAAAAAACTCTGGTTCCTCTAAATTAAATTTGTAAGTCAAAAAATAATCTAATTAAATATAATTCGAGAATTCGATAAATTATACAATAATTCTCCAGTGTTTCAATTTATTCTCACCCTCTTTACTGATAATTTTTCTCGTATTATATGAAGGATACATAATTAAGTAAAATATTAAATTAATATAAATATACAATTTTATTTTATTTTTTCGATAACAAATTGATAATAATGTAACAGTAAAATAAACAGAGCCAAAGACGACCAAGTCAAAATCACAAATGGCGAGTAATACAAATATATACATGTTGTTTAAAAGACATAACAATTAATGAACAAATGTTGTCAATATATACATGTGGGATTCTTTTAAATGAAAGTCAATGTATTTTAGAACAATTATAATTAAGTGTAAGTAAAGTATATTATTCACAACAGAAATAAAAAATTAACAATAATGAGAGATAAGTAGAGATGGGAATTTAGTGATTTTTCCTTTTTTTCTAAGTGAGTACTATTTTTATGTGTCATAATACAAAATCCGTTTTGAAGTAAATGCTTTCATTTGAACCCAATATGATTTTACCTATTTTTCCTAAAATCGTGGTTTTTTAAAATTTGGACCTATTTTACTATCTTTGTACCTAAATCATATTTTTATGTTCCTAAATCGTGTTTTAAATATTTTTCTTTTGTAAAATCTAACATTCACAGATATTTGTATTTTTTAGGTTGGCAATTTTGATTTTTGTACTTCTGCACTTATTTTCTTCGCGCATTTTAAAAAGTATTTGAAATTAAATACAGCTGTCATTTAGCGGTCGGTGCGAAAACTAAAATTTTAGTCACGTGATGGTTACAGCAGTTCGTGTACGAGTCGCACCCGCACCACACTGGCTGTAGTGTAGATTGTGCTTGTGCTGTACAAGTGTTAATGTGCTTGAATATTTAAAAAAAAATCATTCCAAGAACCTCACATAAACTAAAACTATACGAAGAATGCTACAATTAAAAGGGCAGGTGTTTATTTTAAAATTACTTACTAAATTTCATGTTACATAAATGGTTTTCTAATTTTAAGGTAGTACTGAAGTTTCAAGTTGAAGATTTGAATGAATTAATGTTTATTTATATCAATATAATAAAATATTTAAAAAAATTTATAACCTAAAATACTTTTTTTGGATCCTAATTTTAGATATTCTGTACCTAAAACGAGAATTTTATTAACCTTTTTAGGAACCTATTTTCGCAAATTTTAAATCCTAAATTCCCATCTCTAGAGATAAGTTTAATCAAATTTAATACAGAGAAACGTCTTCACGTCGTAGGTCTTCCGCCATTACCTCGTGTCACTCCACTGGCCAGGGCCGGACGGGCCCACATCTCGGCCATCCTGCAGTTCATCCGACTCGGATGAATCGGAGAAGGCATCTTCTTCATAGTTGTCTTCCCACGGCTTCATTTGGTCAGCGGCTGTTGATGTTCGCCTGGAACCTTCACCGGACCCCATTTTCTCGACTTCATATCTATCGTGACCTATAGCAGATATAATTTTATACGGGCCCAAGAACTTCGAGCGAAGCTTGGCATTATTCGCAAACTGGGATCGTTTGATCGCAACTAGATCGTTGATCTGATATTGAATTGCTGGCTTCCGTCTCTTGTCATAATTTTGTTTGTTTTCTCTTTGAATCTTGAGTATCTGTTGCTTCGCATCTTTTCTTACATTTTCTCTTTCTTCTTCAAACAAGGTTATACCTTCTTCTTCTAAGATTGCTTGGAGTTTGATGTCTTTCGGAGTATTCATTCTTATTCCAATCATAAGCTCGAAGGCCGATCGTCTAATACTTCTTTGATACGTGCTGTTTAATGCTGTTTGTACTTCTCCTATGTACTTGTACCAGTCTTCAGGCTTATCAAGTGATAATTTACTAAGAACCGGTATAATAATTCGGTTAATACGTTCAATCTGTCCGTTCCCTCTTGGCATTCCAGTGGTAATCTGAACGTGTTGAATATTATTATTCTTGCAATAGTCTTGAAAGGCGTGCGACGAGAATGCCGTTCCTTTATTGGATATAATTCGACTTGGATTTCCAAAGGTAACCTTCTGAATCTCGAGTTTTGCTATCACTTCTTCAGTAGATGTCGTCTTAGTTGCATAGATCCAAACAAATTTGGTAAAAGCATCCACTATAGCTAGGATGTATTTGTAGCTTTTCCTAGTTGATGCTAAAGGGCCTAAATGATCGATGTGATAGGTTGATAGAGGACTTCCTCCCTTATCGATAGGGTATAACATACCTTCCTGTTTTCCCATTTTTCTATCCGTCAGAATACAAGCTATGCAATTTCTTATTACAGTTTCTATTTTTTCTTTCATCTTTGTAAACCAGTATTCTCTAAGAATTATGTCGTATGTTTTTCTCAAAGCAAAGTGTCCATTTTGATGTGCAGCCTTAATAATTTCAGTTTGCATTCTTTTCGGTACAACTAGCAACTGTGCACCCTTATCTTCTCGGTATAACAGCTGATTTTTGACACAAACCCGTCATATGGAGATGTCTCTAGAACCTTCATTATCGTTTTAAGATCTTCGTCTTCTTGTTTTGCCTTGTGAATTCTGCTTGTAACGACATCTTGAGCGATATTGACAATAGGATTGCGACTCAAGGCGTCAACGTGCCTCATACCCCTGCGCGATGTTGTATGGTGTAATTATATTCTTGTAAGAACAGAGCCCATCTGGCGACTCTTGGTGGTAAATTCTTCTTCTGCATCGTCATTTAAAACGCAGAGCAATCGGTGATGATTTTAAATGGTATTCCGAGTAAGTATACTCTAAATTTTTTTAAAGCTTCTATGATTGCTAGGACCTCTAGTTCATAGCTCGAGTACTTCTGTTCTGCTTCGGATGTTTTCCTGCTCATGTAATAGACGAAATGCATCTTTCCATCTTGATCGTCTTGTTGCAGCAGTACAGCACCATAACCATACTTGCTTGCATCAGTGTGCAACTCAGTTTTATTATCAGGTGAGTAAATGCTTAAGACAGGCTTTTGCATTAAGATTATTTTCAAAGTTTCGAAAGCTTGCTTTTCTTTACTGTCAAATACAAACTGCGCATTTTTTTTCAACATGTCACTCAGTGGTTTTGCTATCTGAGAATAATTTGGGACGAACTTGCGGAAATAACCACTGAGCCCTAAAAAACTTTGAATCTGTTTTATGTTCGTCGGTTCAGGAAACCTTCTTACTGCTACTATCTTCGTTTCAGTCGGACTAATCTCATTATTCTTAATCTTGTATCCTAAATACTCTATTTCTTCTTGAAGAAATTTGCATTTCTCCCATTTTATTTGTAGACCGTATTCAGAAGCGCGTTGTAGAACTATTTGCAGATGTTCTAATCCTTCATCACGATTGGCTGCTGGTATAATCAAGTCATCCATGTAGGTAAGTACAATTCCCTCGTAAATTAAATCCTTAAAAATCGTATTTATAAATCGCTGGAACACAGACGGTGAATTACACAACCCGAAAGATGTTTTAAGAAATTCGTATTGACCACTAGGGGTTACGAACGAGGTATATTTTCTACTTCCTTTTTCGACGGCAACGTGAAAGAAACCATTTTTCAAATCTAACGTTGAAAATATTCTTGCATTCCTCAACTTGTCCAACTGATCCTCGATCAACGGTAGCGGATATCTGTCTTTAATAATTTTTTTGTTAATCTGCCTGTAATCAACGCAAATGCGAGTGGATCCATCTTTTTTCTTAATAAGTACAATCGGGCTTGAGAAATCCGAATTACTCTCTTGAACAATACCATCTTTTATCCACTCTTCGATTTGTGTGTCGACTTCTTTCTTCTCAGCATAGGACAATCTTCTAGGATGTTGGTAAATAGGTGTGTCTTCTGTGAGTATTATTTTAGTTTCAACTTCAGTCGTTTTGGTAGGATAGGGCTTGCAATTATCTATAATTTGTTGAACTTCATCTGCGTGTTCTCGTACGAATTCACTGTCTTCATGGATACTTATTTGCAATAGAAAATTTTGCGTACTGTTTCTTTCAGGTTTTGTGATTTTTATTCCACATTTGTTTATAGTTAAGTCTGCTTCATTCAACAACTCTTGACCAAGTAACAATGCTGCTGGAATTACATGATCAGGTACAATATGAATTGTCGTATTAAAATCTTCACCGTCGATTTGAATATTTTCTGTTACTTTTCCTAAAGTTTTCACTTCTTGCGAACCTATTCCTGTCAGCGACAGTTTATTTGGTTCCACTGTGGAAATATTTAATGCAAAAAATTGCGTAGATGTCATAATATTAACGTCACTTCCAGTATCTACTATAGCTTCTACTTCTTCATCTTTGATTCTGACGATTTTTCGCATTCGCGTGGACAAAACATTTTGATTTGCTACTAAACTTGCTGGGTGGCTTTTAATCTTGAATGTTTCGGTAGTTGATTGTGTTTCTTTGTTTTCAGCAGAATTTTCTGAGCATTTTGAAGCGATGTGCCCAAACTTGTTGCATTTGAAGCATTTCGTTCCAAGAGTCTTCTTCTTGCAATCACGAGACAAATGTCCTTTTTCGCCACAATTATAGCATCCTTTATCTGTTTTGCCTCCACTCTTCGAATTAGATTTTTCGTTAACAAGCTTATGGCATTTTGACTTCATAGTTTCGTAACACTTTAATTTTTGTTTTAATTCAGCAAACGTAAGTGCTCCATACAAGATTGATTTATTTAGTTCATAGTCCACTATACCGTCTATAATATACTGTATTATAACTTTGTCGTCTAAGCTCGCTTTTCTTCCGATTTCTTTCATTTGTAAGATGTAATCATGGAATGTTTCATTGGGAGTTTTTTTCCGTTTAGTAAGCATTTGATGTATGGTTCGACTATCTACTTTTTCTTGAAATTCTTCACAGATTGCTTCTTTCAATTCATTCCATGTTTTAAAAATAGGTTCTGATTTCAGCCATAACTTAGCAGTTCCATCAAGAGATTTTTTTGCTACAAGTAAGGTTTGTAGAGCAGTCCAATTGAAAATAATAGAATTCTCTTCTATTTCATTAATCCATTGATCAACGGAATATGCAACGTCGCTTCCGGTAAACACAGAAATGACATCTTGAACATCTTTAATTTGTGTTCCTGTATTCGCAGTTACTTGTTGTGATCTTAGTTTCAGTTCTTTGCATTGCTGTTTTAGGTTATTAACTTCTTGTTGTAACCGTTCTTGTTCACTATTTACTTCTGTTGACATTCGCTGTAGTCTGCTTTCTAGATCTTTCTTCGGTGGCACTTTGAATAAATTTCACTTCACTTTTAATTTAAAAAGTTTTTAAATTTTCTCGTCTTATACGTCTTCGTCTTTTAGTCTTTGTTTAATATATCTCTTTACACCGATATTTAACCGTGTACGTCTTTTAATTATTATTAAACTATTACTTCGTCGTTCGATGTGCCTACGCAGCACGTGCAGTGTACAAAAACTAAGTTTTTACATGTACCGTCGTTTGATGCGCATACGCAGCACATGCGTCTTCAAAACTACCGCGAAGTTTTTACAGTGTACCGTCGTTCGATGCGCGATGCGGCTACGCAGCACATGTTAACATCTGCATCGAAAAACAAACAATGGCGACTTGCTTGCAACAATTTCTAATTTATCGTATGCTTTCTCTGTCTGCACCAACACACATACACACTTTTAACAAATGTCTTTTTCACAGTAACTTCACTTTAGATTTTATCCCGGTTGAGCCCCCAATTTTGTGAGATTCTTTTAAATGAAAGTCAATGTATTTTAGAACAATTATTATTAACTGTAAGTAAAGTATATTATTCACAACAGAAATAAAAAATTAACAATAATGAGAGATAAGTTTAATCAAATTTAATACAGAGAAACGTCTTCACGTCGTACGTCTTCCGCCATTACCTCGTGTCACTCCACTGGTCAGGGCCGGACGGGCCCACATACATAGCATAAAATAGAATTACAAACTTAAAGAAAAATATCACATACTAAGTACATTGAAAATTTGAAGTAAGGTCCTGGACCTGTTTCAGGTAGCTAAGCGTAGCAGCGGTACTCAAACATACAACTCATGTGTTACATCTTCATCGCTTTCAGTATCACTGTCGTCACTTGCGTCATTAAGATTAATAATAAAAGGTTCGATATCATCTTGCAATTGATCAGCTTCCCAAAATCTTTTTTCTTCATTTACAATGTGCCTATCATAAATTGTCCATTTTTCCTCGGAAATTTTTGAATATGCTTCACATAGAAATGTAATTAGTATATGTCTTGAAATAAGATTACAGGAGTAGGTATAGTTATTATATCATTTCTTAAGTAATGTGAAATCAAGCTTATAATATTTTCAAACTGTTTCATAACTGCTGGCTTCTTTTCCCATCGGCACCACTCCACCGCTATAAGATTTACAACCCTATATGAAAACTGAATGGTGTACCATGAAACAATGTAAGTGTAAAACTGGCAATAAGGCCGAGTTTATCTCCATAAGAATAACATTGCCTATCTCTGCCATACTGCCAAAACTTGTGATTTTCACTAAAGTAGAAGTGCTATTTCTCAGTTCTGCTTTTCTGTTATTTCTCTTTATTTTAAATAAAATGTCAACCCGTTTGCAAAAAGAGGAAGTTACCTCAATTGCCAAAGAAGTGATCATAAAAGAGTGTGGTGACGAATTTATTAATAAAATCGTGGATCGCGTTGTGGCGGCATTTGAAAAGAAAATATCCGTGCTTAGCAACGATTTGAAAGCCTTACATGAACAATTAGCTGCTAAAGATAAAACAATTGAGACCATGGGCGAGGAAATCGACAGACTCCAGCAATATAGTAGGCGCAACCGTATCTTTGGAGTTCCGGAAACCAACGACGAATCCACTGACGATGTCATCCGACAGCTATGTGAGGAGAAACTGAATGTCCACCTTGAACCAACAGCCATATCAGATCACATCGTATCGGGAAGCACATTAAAGATAAGTGTAGACCTCTAATTGTTAAATTTAGCCGTTATAACGATCGCGCGGCAGTTTTCTCTAATAAAAAGAAACTGAAGAAGTCCGGAATAATTATCAGAGAGTATCTCACAAAATTTAGACTCGACCTAATTAATGATGCTAAGAACAAATTCGGTTTGCGTAACACGTGGTCTCAAGATGGCATCATATGCATCAGTATAAACGATAAAGTTCACAAAATATCAACCGTGAAGGAGTTTCAGAAACTACTTAAGTTAAAGTAATTACGTGTTTTCGTGCGCTTAAGCCAGTTCAAGTAACCTTGACTCTTCTAACTCCTTATTCAAGTACTTTTTGCTTTTGCTATCAATGTTAATCGCAAAGTTTAGTTCATATTCGCACTCACAACTTTAAACATCGTTTACATATTATGTATATTTGTGCCGCAATTGTAATTATTTTAATTTATATACTGAAATTAGAATAAGTAATTCAAAATTAAACTAACCCTATTATTATTTTTTGTCAGTTATCCAAAATAGAATATAATCTAAGCAATATATTTATTCATAAGTCACGCAAAGTCGAATTGGTTTAGATCATAAGAGAGTTCAGCAACAACTACTGTCGCTTTGTAAGTTTATCTTTTTCGTTGATATTCGTTTGCTTGGTTTAATCTGTGCTTCTCAGCTGAGCTTAATTAATTCGACCTTTGTCGCTTGCCTAACTTGTACAGCGTATTTACCTGATTAATATTTTACTAAAGATCAGTTCATTGACCTTCCTCTAACTCCAGCTGATTTTTGTTTACTCTGTTAACATCAACTAGTATTTTATTTTTACGCATATTATAAAATGATAAATTTTGGTCACTTGAATGTTAGATCGTTAGTAACACATTTCAATGAACTTAAAGATTATTATTGTAACTACTGATTTTGATATTTTTGCTAGTGTTGCCGCGAGACTCGAGACTAGTCTCGGTCTCGTCTCGTCTCGTCTCGAAAAATCGAGACGAGACCACCAGTTAAGTCTCGATAACAGACTCGAGACGAGACGAGACTAGTACCGAGTCTCGCCGAGAGTCTCGTCGAGACTCTCGAAGCTCGTTTTAAATAAATAATTTATAATATTTATTTAAAAGTAGAAATTTTTAATAAGGGTTAGATCATTTATTTATTTAAAATGTTTTGTGTTGATTTAAAAGTTAAAAAAACCCGAATTGTCGTTTCTACGCAGGAATTATAAGTAATTTTACCTAATTAATTTATGGTTCGAATTATATTTATAAATCAAGAAAGGGTACCATGGGCATACCTACTGTGGTTTTATCTAATTTCATTGCTAAAAACTGCCTTCTTCGAACAAATAATGCATTTTTATTGGTTAAAAATGACGTGTATGGAATTATCGTTAAAAAACTACCTTCTTCTCAAACAAATATAACATTCTAATTGGTCAAACGTGATGTGTGTGAAATATTAATCAAAAATATTTAAATGTATTGAAAAACATGTTTGTAAAAATAACTGCAGTTAAAATTTCCTTGCCTGTCTCCTAGTACAATAATTTTAAAAAAAATTGTTTAAAATAAATACACTGTACAATACAGACATACGGGATAGTGAGTATGCCGTGTAAAATTTCCAGTGCCGTGAATATTGAGAATTATAATATTTTGGTGTTTCATTCAAAACTCAAGCTTCCATTTTCCTAATGCTTACTTTACTAGTTTTTTTACGGTGGTCTTCTTTAATGCAATGACAGGTAATATATTTTATATTAACACATACTTCTAAGAAACATTAAAAAGTCGAGACTCTCGTCGAGACTCGAGACCGAGACGAGACTAGAGCACTCGAGACCAACTCGAGACCGAGACGAGACCAAGGTATTCGAGACCGAGACGAGACTGGCTCTAAGTCTCGCCAAGTCTCGTCTCGCGGCAACACTAATTTTTGCTCTAAGTGAAACTTGGTTACATTCGAACAGTAATGAATTTTGCATTCAAGGATATGATTTAATTAGAAACGACAGACAAACAGGTGTGTGGGATTTTTTTATAAAATCTATCTTGTCAAATTCAATACACATTATGAAAGAAATTAATGTAAATAGCGTCCATTTAGAACAGTGCTGGGTAAAAGTTGCTCTTGGTAAAACCAAATTAATAATCGGTGTAATATACAGGCCTCCTAATGGTTCATATCTTGAGTTTTTCGACTGCTTAGAAACCTCAATTTCATCTCTATTCCCGGAAGCAGATCATATTATATGTGTTGGTGATATTAACATTAATTTGTTATCTCCCAGTAACAATTCCGTTCATATTTTCACGGAATTACTAAATGAATTTGATCTTCATCAAGTAATTACGGAACCCACACGACGCTGATAGATGTGTTGATTACGTCCTGTAAGGAGATTTGTTCGGGGGTACGTGTGACGGACATGCACCAAGTTACCGACCATAGGTCATTGTCTTGCAACATTAATTTAGACTATGAAACTAAAAATCCGCCTGTATATAAGCAGTATAGAGATCTTAACAATATTGATGCAGTCAGACTGCTGGATAATCTTAATAACTTTGATTGGCATCACTTTTATACCTGCGGCAATATTGATGAAAAGTTGTTCATAATCAATAATGTCATCTTGACACTATTCAATATATATGCACCTTTGAAAACAGAGTACGACATCCCCCGTCACCATGGATTACTGAGGTTGTTAAGATAATGATTAAATTCAGAAATAATGCTTATTCTCAGTTTAAACGCACTAAATCTGCCGCCCATTGGGACTACTATAAAATGTTGAGGAATCTAACTACTGACGCGATTAGGAGAGAAAAAAAAGCTTATTTTGAATTTAAAGTCAGCACCTATAATGGTAATAATATTTGGAAAGTAATGAAGGAATTTAACATCAGTACAATAACTGACACCAAAATTCCAAATAACTTATGCGATGTTAATAAATTAAATTCACATTTCCTTAATTCCATTCCAACTACTGAACCTGATGATCACACCCTCGATCACACCTTACAATTCTATCAATCACACCGACTTCTTGTTGAAAATATTTCATTTTCTTTTTCCCTGGTTACAGAGGATGAAATATTAAAAATATTCAATTCACTAAAATCAAATTCTACGGGTAGCGATGATATTAACCTAAGAATGCTAAAACTCGTTTTTCCCGACATGGTTTCGCAATTAACGCAAATAGTAAATAAATGTCTTCTTCAAAATACGGTTCCTGATAGTTGGAAACAAGCTGTAATTACACCTATTCCTAAATGTAAAAATCCATCCACTATCAACGACCTACGTCAAATTGTGCGTTTTTTGTAAACCCATAATATACTGCCGCAATATCAGTCTGGTTTTAGGCGCGGCTATAGCACCACAACAGCTTTACTGCATATAATTGATGACATAGTTGTTAATATTGATAACAAACGTATGGTAATGGTAGCTCTCTTGGATTTCAGTAAAGCGTTTGACACTCTAAACCACGAGCTTCTCCTTGCCAAGTTGCATTACATAGGGTTCAGCAATGCAAGTCTATAATTTATCCGCAGCTTTCTATCGAACCGTCACCAAGTTGTTAAGATAGACGATAAAGTATCTGCTCATGAGTGTCTTTCCAAGGGTGTAGCTCAGGGCTCTCTTATTTTCAATCTATGTCTTTGACCTTATCAATTGTGTCCTCTATTGCAGAACCCACATGTATGCTGATGACACCCAAATTTATTTATCATTTAATCCTAATGAAACACAAATTGCTGTCAATAATATGAACAAAGACTTAGAGTCTTTAGCTAAATACTGTTCCAATCAATGCCTCCATTTAAACGAGTCAAAATCGATTGTCTTGTTGCTTGGTAATGATACGACTAGAAAATCTTTATTACAAAACAATGCCATCAACATATTTATTAATGGTGCTAAAGTGAATATTTCTAATTCATGTAAAAATTTAGGATTATTACTTGACCATAAACTCAGTTTTTCTGAATATGTGTCCCTTTTAGTTAAAAAAGCTTACTTAGCCCTAAAAAATCTTTACATGGATAGATTTATTCTGTCTCGTAAAAATAGAATGATTTTATCCAGCAGTTTGGTGCTCTCAATATTCAACTATTGTGACATAATTTATGAGCCTTTCCTAACCTCACATGATGCCAACCGAATTCAAAAAGTACAGAACAATTGCATTGGATTCATATTTGGCTTAAACAGACGTGAACATGTATCACCCTATCTAAATGATCTGGGCTGGCTGAATATGAAACAGACCAGAATGTTGCATATTGCATGTTCGGCACATCGTTTGATTCAGAATAGATCACCCGCATATTTTTATAATAAGTTGTCAGCTCGTGATCAGCATCATCTATGCAATTTAAGGAACAATCAACAATTTCACATTCCTTACTACAGCACTACTCTATTCACAAGAACTTTTAGCTACGTATTCCCTCACGCCCTTAACAATATCCCATCACAGTTACTAAGTCTGACTCCATCTGTCTTCTCAAGAAAAGTAAAATTGTTACTGTTTGAAAATGTTTCCTTATTCTAATCGTTGTGTTACTGTTTATTCATATATTTTTTAGTTTAGTTTCTTATTTTGTTTTCTTTTTCTTTGTATTAATTTAGTATCTAATTATTTACTAGCCATGTTTTGTTCAGTTTGCTAATGCTTATATACCACCCGACAGCGTGGTCTAGCGTATTAGCTGGCTCGCCGGCTAACGAGCTGTGACGTCAGTCAACGTGAGATCGATGGTTTGAGTCTCCGTCGGGCGACAATGTGTGATTTGTCGTAAAACTAAAAATGCCCAAGGTCTGGCATTCAATCACACTCGGGTGTTACAAGCTATCCACTTGTTCACCTTAAATGTAGTCCTGGTTGCACAAAGAATATCTCCGCTGCCGCTGTGGTTGAGACCACAGATCGCCGCACGGATTGAGATTCTGACTGCACCAAGATGAATGGGTAAATAGAGCAAGAGAATATGGAGAATATGGAGACTGATCCCCTTCGATAAAAGGATCTAGAAAGTTTCGTGAGAAGCGGCGCTACTCCCACGGGAGTGTTAAGCCACTATATATATATATATATATATATATATATATATATATATATATATATATATATATATATATATATATATATAAATATATATATATATATATATACAGGGTGTCTGTTTATAAATGAACCAGCATTTATCTAGCTTATTTGTTGATTTAGCGTTTTTTGTCAAATACATGATTTATACAATATCATGTGTAGTAAATGATAGCGGATGTGAATCCTTAGTATCACTTCCGGTTTTTGAGGAAGTCATGGCAACTTTCAAATTTCAAATGAAACATTGTATTTTTTATTACGAATTTGAAAAGTACATTAAATTTACTTTACGGTGGTATAAAAAAGTCATATGTTGTATTATTAAAATATTAAATTACGGGCACTTAAATTATGCACCTATGAACGCTGAAATAAGTAAGCCTTGCCGCGAAACAAAAAAAAAAGTTGAAAGCAGTTACCTGTCAACATTTTGAACAGCTTTTATAAAATTAAAGTTAGGTAGTCTCGAGGTACTCTAATAAATTAATTGTTTCATAATTATTCATAATATGCGTTTTCTTTATTATAATTAGATTTAAGAGATATTTTATTGTAATTTACATTGATTGCTGACAGGTAACTGCTTTCAACTATTGTTTTTGTTTCGCGGCAAGGATTACTTATTTCAGCGTTCATAGGTGCATAATTTAAGTGCCCGTAATTTAATATTTTAATAATACAACATATGACTTTTTTATACCACCATAAAGCAAATTTAATGTACTTTTCAAATTCGTAAAAAAATTACAATGTTCCATTTGAAATTTGAAAGTTGCTATCACTTCCTCAAAAACCGGAAGTGATACCAAAGATTCACAGCCGCTATTATTTACTACACATGATACTGTATAAATCACGTATTTGACAAAAAACGCTAAATCAACAAATAAACGAGATAAATCCTGGTTCATTTATAAACAGACACCCTATATATATATATAATGCTTATATTATTGTAATTATGTTTTGCGGTATTTGCCGTACCATTTGGATTTTTTTTTATATTTAACAAATATTTCGATGTAAAGGTTAATATGGAAGAACAGCATCATGCTGAATATTTGCCAAATAAAAATTATTATTATTATTATTATTTACCAAGCGTAAAAAGTTCCAAGTTTTAACCCATTACTGGCCATAATTCAATCAACATAGAAAACTACAATTTTTTCACTAATATTTGCTTATATAGACGTAATAAAGCGAATAAAATGGAAAAAAATTTTAATGGCCAATTTTTTTAAATATGCTGTCCCATATAAAGGCCAATGGTATAATTCAAATACTATTGAAGTTACATGATATATGTTTTTATTGATATAATGAGGTGTTTTTAATACAATTATAAATTATAAATATTCGAATATAATAAAAAATATAATTATTTTGTGTGAAACGAAAGAAAACAAAATTCGTGTAACGGAACGTTGCACCCACGGTAAAAGAGAAGTAGGTTGGGACACTTCCCTATAGTTACCATTGTAAACTGCGGTCAAAAATTTTCCTCCTGAAATTAGCTCAATAGATGTCACTAGTGCATTACCCCTCTCGACTTATCAGCGTTTATCAAAGATATCTATGCACAAATTTGATTTTTATAAAATTGAATGACAAATTTTCATATTTTGACATTTAATGTCACACTTTGAATAAATGTTTCGTGCCCCAATAGTACAATCCTGGTAACGAAAAATTCCCACTATTTTCTGTACCAAAATACAGTTAAAGGTTGGAACAGTGTATCACTGATAACAAATAAAATTTTAATACCTAAACACGTAATATGTGCAAAAAA
This sequence comes from Agonum fuliginosum, assembly GCA_947534325.1. NCBI lineage: Eukaryota > Metazoa > Arthropoda > Insecta > Coleoptera > Carabidae > Agonum > Agonum fuliginosum. The sequence goes on along the minus strand of OX384035.1, from coordinate 20,123,067 downwards.
CTTCGCTGAAAATATACATAGTCGATGGAAACCCTTCTACCGTTAAGTGTAGGGTTTTCTTGTCTTTATTCGCACACAAACTTTTTCCACTGTAATCTGTCTCTTGCGCACATTTTTGCTTCTTGTATTGTCATTTCTTTTTTCAATAGTAGTTTTCTTACAATTCCATCCCAGTCTTCTCTTGGTCTACCTCGTCCTCTTCTCTCTCTTATTTTGGCTGTCCATATCTTCTTTACAGGTCTGTTGTCGTTCATCCTCATCAGGTGTCCCCACCAGCTGAGTTGTCTTTCCTCTATAAACTGTAGTATCGGTTTTGTTTCTAATTCTTTCCTTATATCTTCGTTTCTTATTTTGTCTATCATTGTCACACCTTTAACACTTCTCAGGTATTTCATTTCCAAAGCTTGGAGTTTACTCTTCATTCTTCTGGACATAACCCAAGTTTCGCAGCCATAGGTTAATATCGCACGATATATTGTGTTAAACACTGTAATTTTTGTTTTCTGCGATATTTCTTTTTTGCCTATGAGACTGTTTTTCAGCATGTAGAATATTTTTGCTGTCTTGTCTATTCTTCTGTTTATATCTTCATCTTGGACTCCGGTACTGTTAATTAACACTCCTAGATATTCAAATTTCGACACTTGTTCAATTCTGTCATGTTCTATTTTTATGTTCATAGTTTCGTACTCATTTGATATAGCCATTACTTTTGTTTTATTCACGTTTACTTTCATATCAAATTCTTTTAGTGTTTTGTTCCAAACATTTATGTTGTGTTGGAGATTCGTTTCGCTACTTGCTAAAAGTACTACGTCATCAGCAAATGCACATTCTCCAATTTCTATCCGTTGTAGGCATCTATATCCTATTCCTAGTTTCTTTATTTCTGGCTTACATTTCTTGATGATGTCATCCATGAATATTGTGAAGAGAACTGGACTCATAACTCCACCTTGTCGTAGTCCTCCTGTAGTTTCAAATACTTCCGATGTTCTGTTCTTGCTGATAACATAATTTAGATTTTCTTATATAAGCCTTTGATTGCATTAATTAATCTTTTGTTCACTTTTCTTTCAGCTAAGCTGTCCCATATCTTCTGTCTCTGTACTCTGTCGAACGCCTTCTCTAAATCAATAAATGCCATAAATGCTTTGTTGTTGCTTACTGTGGTCTTTTGTATTATTTGTTTAATCGTAAATATATGGTCTTGTATACTTCTTCCCTTTCTAAATCCACTCTGAGCTTCCTCAAGCGTAGGTTCTATTATTTGTCTCAATCTTCTTTCCAATATTCTCTCATATACTTTCAGTGCAGTGCTTAGTAGTGAAATTCCTCTGTAGTTGTTGCAATCTTTAACATCTCCTTTCTTATGTACTGGTGTAATGACAGCTATTTCCCAATCTTTCGGTAATTTTCCTTGCTTCCAGGCTTCATTAAATATATCTAATAGTAGTACAGTTCCTTCTCTTCCCATATATTTAAGCATTTCTCCGGTTATTCTATCATGGCCTGCCGCTTTTCCATTTTTTATCATATTTAGAGCTTCTAGCATTTCTTCCATAGTTATTTCCATTATCTCGTCTTCGTCTTTCTTTGTTTCTTCTATCGTTTCTATTTCCGTATCTGCCTTTTCTGCTGTTACGTTTAGTAGTTCTTGAAAATATTCCCTCCATCGCTTCATTACTTCGTTTTCTTCCGTAAGAGGGTTCCCTGCCTTATTTTTAATTGTGAAGCTTTGGGCTGGTTCTGATTTCCGTAATGATTTAATCGTTTTATAAAATAGCTTTTGATTTTCTTTGCTATTTTTTTCCATTTGTTCACCAAATTGTTTCCAGCTTCTCTCTTTCTCAGTTTTCACTTTGTCTTTTACTACCCTACGTTCTTTCTTGTATTCATTGTAGTTTGCTTGAGTTTTGTTGTTCAAGTATTTAAGCCATGCTTTCTTTTTCTTTTTTGTTCCTTCTTTTATTTCTTGAGTCCACCACGCGGTTTGTTTTTTATTATTTCTTACTTTTGTTGTTCCACACACATCTTTTGCTGCATTTGTTAGGAGCATTTTGAATAATTGCCATTTATTTTCTATGCCAATCTCATTACTTACAACAAGCATTTGTGCTTGTTTTGTTACTTCTTCTTCGTATTTTTTTGCTTTTTTTACGTCTTTAAGTCTATATGTTCTGATTGATTCGTGTTTAATTTCTTTCAGTTTTCCATATTTTCTTGTCATATCTTCCCTGAAGAATTGTTTCTTTATTTTCGCTTCAATTAGGAAATGATCACTGAAAATTTCCGGTCCTCTTCTTGCTCTAATATCATTTATGATTTTTCTATTTTTTCTTTCTACAAGAATGTAATCTATAAGTGATTTGTCTTTTCCTTCTGGTCCTTGTCTTGAATACATATGTATTTGTTTGTGTTCGTAGAATGTGTTTGTTACTATCATATCATTTAGAGAGCAGTAATCAATCAACCTCAGTCCGTTATTGTTTATCCTATCTTCTCCAAATTTTCCTATAACATCTGCTGACCCTTCTTGTTTTTTTCCTACTCGTGCGTTGAGGTCTCCTAATACGATAATATCTCCTCGACTGTTTTCAGTTTCTATGTGTAGTTGTTCCCAAAATTTATCTTTATTTTCTGCCGACGCATCTTCGTTTGGTCCGTAAACAACTATAAATGTTTTTTCATTGTTATTTCTTTCTTTCATTCTAATTTTTAGTATTCTTTCCGAGCAGGCTTCCCATTTATCTATTTGGTTTGCAAATTTCTCATGGATTAGGCATGCTACTCCTGCTGCTGCTCTTTTGTCTTGTGATACTCCGCTATATATCAGTAAATGCCCATCTTTGATCAATTTTTCTCATATTCCTTTTTTCTTTGTTTCTGTTATAGCTAAAATATCCAGTTTTGCGTTATTAAATTCATATACAAGTTCTTGTTCTTTTCCATTTACACTTCTAATGTTCCATGTTGCTAATTTAAATATTTCTTTGTTTTCCGCTACGTTTTTCCGTTTCCTTTGCCTTGTCGTCTCCAATATTTCTATTTTGTGATTGTCTAATCGTTTTTTGGAACCTCTTCTTTTAGAATGACTCCATTTTCTTGTTTATCCCAGATGTAGTCTTTATCTCCTATTCTAGTTTTTTGGTAACCTATTTTCACCCTTTTACCTTCGATCTTCTTTTCTTTTGCGATGCTTCTTATTTCCCATTGAATTCTTACTTCTTCTCGAGTTAGATCGTTGTTAATGTAGATGTCTGTGTTTCTCAATTTACTTTTTGCTGACATTACTTTTTGTTTCTCTTCCCAACTTTTCATTTCTACAAGTAGTAGTTCATTGTCTGTGCCCTTCATCAGTGTTATTACCTTATTAAACTCTGCCTTTACTTGCAGTTTTTTCCTCGAATAGTTGTTTTATAATTTCTTCTTCCGATTTATTCATACATTTTAGTCCGTTTATTATTATATTGTTTCTCTTCTTATGTTTTTCTTCTGCTTCTTTTCAAGTTTCTCTATTCTGTCAAGAAGTACTTCTTTTTCTTTCTTCCACTCTTCTTCTTTCCTTTTCATGTCATCTTTCAAATCATTTATCTCTTGTTTTATTTCCGTCATATTGTTATTTATCTCTTTTTTTAGCTCTATTTTATTATCCTCCATGCTGCTCATCATTGTTTTCATCATTTCTTTTAGTTCGTTCATATTGTCTGCGTTTACGTCCTCCTCTGTGTTCTTGCTTTCCTCTTCTCTCTTCCTTTGTTCTGGTGAGCGAATAACCTTTTTGCTTTTGTTGAATGCCTTTTGTTCTTCTTTATCTTCTGCCTCCCTCAGCCTTTTATTCATAACTTATCTACGCCACTGGCAATTGTTAATTAGCACTCGCGCGTATTTCACTCAGTGCTGCGGCACAGCCTGTCACCTGTCTCACTCGCTACCTACTGTCAGGCTCCGACCTTGAGACAACTAAAGTGTTAAATAACTGTTTTGTTCTTTTAATTAACTGGGATCACTCCACTGAAAATGATATATTAAAACACTGGAAATCAGGAGATGTTACATCTATATATTTGTATTTGAAAATATTAAATAATGTATTTCTTATTATGCAGATTTGTTTCGAGTATAAAATTCCTCGTTTGTCACGTAGTGCAATCCCTACTTTTTTAATATCAGATGGTGATAATTTCCAGACACAATCAAAATTTAAGGTCCGTGAAGTTGGCGTATACATTAAAAGATATTGGATAAACGAATAGTTATATTATATTTGCTCATTTTTAGCTAAAAATTGCTAATAGTTTTACATTTTTTGCTCTGCCCGTTTTAAAGTTATTTCCCATTTAACCTATAATACGCTAACTTCACGTGGCGTATACATGGGGAAAAATTTCAAATTTGTTAACACTATCTTTTTTTGCTCATTTTTTGCTATTTATTGCCGTACTGATGCAATTTTTTGCTGTTGTCCTTCATTAGTTATAAACAAAAATCCATTGTATACGCTAACTTCACGTTGCGTATACATAGTGTAAAATTAAAACTTTTTTAACGCTATAATATTTTGCTCATTTTTTGCTATTTATTACTATATTAATGACTAGGGCTGTTCGTTTAAATCGATATATCGAATAACGATATTTCGAAGAAAAAATATCGATATATCGATATATTGATATATCGATATATTGATATATCGATATATTGATATATCGATATAATTGATATATCGATATTTGATTTACTGATATATCGATGTTTGATATATCGATATATCGGTGTTTGATATATCGATATATTGATGTTTGATATATCGATATATACTGCCTCTGTGTGATTCTTCGTTCCAGAATTAATTATGTTGTTTTATTTGTGTATTACTTTATGGTTACGGGCGGAGCTCAAAACTTACTTCCGCACAATGACCTTTTTCAGATTTCTTTCATCTCAAATAGTATACCTGGGTAATTTGTAAAAATTATACTGTATTTTTTTAAAATAAAATTGAATCGCGTCTCAAAATTTATACAAGGGCGAACAGAACATACTATAACATAGGTATAACATCTGTTTTCTGTTTATACACAAAGGTATTCCGCGAAATAATATCAAAAAATTGAAGTAAAATTAAAGAGTCAGAATTGTCGACTCCATTTGTGTTCTCTGTTGTACCTACTATGTAGCTGTACAAACTATGCCACTTAGCTAGGAGGGACGGAAATAGGGACAGGGGCAATAAAATCTTTTGAATTTGAAAACTTAATTATTGGAATAATACCTAATTTTATGTTTCTGTTTACTTCTTAAATAATAGTTATACTCGTTTACGAGTTGTGTCCCGTCGTAAAGTAATTTGATCATTCGATATTGTAAGCGAAGAAGTAACATCGCGTTGTTGTTCACACTTTTTCTTTTGAGATTTAATTTTAATTAAAAATATGAGTTGTAAACAGGAATTTTGACAGATCCGATGAAAAGTCTGCGCAAAACATACATTGCATAAAATCGTGACTAATAAAGGCAACACATCAAAATTTGTATATTTAAAAACCAAACATCCCTTTGCTCATGTGGAAATGATAAGAAGCAAGAAAATTGAAAATATACGAGTATATCGATATATGGATACATTGATATATCGATACATCGCTATATATCGATATATCGATACATTGATATATCGATATATCGATACATTAATATATCGATATATCGATATATCGATACATTGATATATCGATATATCGATACATTGATATATCGATATATCGATACATTGATATATCGATATATCGATACATTGATATATCGATATATCGATACATTGATATATCGATACATTGATATATCGATACATTGATATATCGATATATCGATACATTGATATATCGATATATCGATACATTGATATATCGATATATCGATACATTGATATATCGATATATCGATACATTGATATATCGATATTATCGATATTAATTTTATATCGAATAGCGATATTCAAATTGGAATATCGAACAGCCCTATTAATGACATTTTTCATTTTTTGCTGTTCTCATTTATTTGTTATAAATTAAATATGCTTTTTCTCGGTTCTCATATGCATAAATTAAATACACAGATAGTATAAAATTAAAACTATCTTAATGCTATATTTTGCTCATTTGATTTGCTATTACTATATTCATGAAAAGTTTGGATGTTCTCATTTATTTGTTATAAATTAAAATAGCTAGTGCAAGTAACGGTTTTCTACCGCGTTCTCTAATGATATGTATTCTCATTATTTATTAGTTAAGTAGGTACCTATAAATATAATTTTAAATATAATTCTTTATTATTTTATAACATTTTGCTCATTTTTGCTATTCTCATTAATTTGTTATAAAATAAAATATCCATTGTACGCGTTTTCTCCGTACTGTAAGTAGCTATGCAAAATGCACGCAGCCATAGTGTAAAATTAATACATTACTAATATTAAGGGGGATATAAAGTCACATATTATTTGATACAAAAAGCCCATTCTTGCTGTCGCAATATCTCAGAAACTACATAAGATATTTAAGTAATTCTTGAAATATTGTAAAGAGGAAAGTTAGTAATTTGGTCTGATGTTATTATTTTGTTGATAAATTAATAATATATTACTAATTTTTAACAACAAATAATTGCAATTTTTGAACACATTTTTCTTTAATTAAAATCTGATTTTTCTAAAATATTTTGACATCATTCCAAAGTTCAAACCTTTATTAATCAATATTTGAAAAGAGCTAATAAATATTTCAAGTAGTTTTTGAGAAAACGCGACATTAGAAAACACCAAAACATAACATTTTCTTTTAAAATATACTGACTTTGGGGTGTGATTCGAACACAGGTCTGTCTGTAATTCCTAGTATGTACTCTTCACCCCAAATAAATGATCGACACCCTAATTCTTAGAAGTAGTAGGATAAAGTAAAGTTTATTCAATAAATCTTCAAATCCAAAACTGTATTGGTTCTTGTGGTTTGTTAATATATTTGTGCTATTGTAAATATAACGTCACATATTATTTAATACAAAAAGCCTATTCTTGCTGTCGCAATATCTCAAAAACTACATAAGTTATTTAAGTAATTCTTGAAATATTGTAAAGAGGAAAGTTTGTAATTTGGACTGATGTTATTATTTTCTTGATAAATTAATAATATATTACTAATTTTAATTTACTTACATATGTTTCACAATGGGTAAAAAGAAGGATACTGGAAAACGATGTAAGTGTCGATGTATGAAAAGAAAAAAACGTGGACATTAATATTAGTTCAATCAAATTAGATTTTTTAGTGGAAAAAATTAGTAGACAGCTGGATTTTGCTATACCTATACCTTCCCAGTACCTTTATCAACAACATACTAAAGTCTCCATCGATTGGACTGAAGCTTCGTCCGCCATTTAAAAAAAATGGTCGCCGTCTCGTCTATTGTTTTTAATTTTTATCTCATAAATTATTAATATTACGAAAAAAGTTAATAACAAATTGTAGAGCTCAAAATTTGCTATAAAATGGTATATATGTTTTTTTTATTAAAGTGGTACAGTTTTCGAGAACATCGTGAAAATGTATTTTGAAAAAATCAAGTAGTAGTTTATGTCTCATAATACGGAAAACGGCTATAATTTTTTATGAATAATAATATGGATTTCCGGTTTGCAGAATCCAATTTTCTATTAGTAAAATTATTTTCAAATTTTTTGACGCACAGGTTTAAACACAATGAAAGAATATTCTTACAAAAGTTTAACAAAAAATTTGTTTTTTATTTTACTTTTTGGTGTTTAATTTACAGTGACTTCTAATTGGAAACTTTTGTAAGAATATCCTAAAATTGTGACTAAACCCGTGCGTCATAGAATTTGAAAATAATTTTACAAGAGTATTCAGGAAATTGTATTCTGCAAACCGGAAATCCATATTTTTATTCACACAAAAATTACAGCCGTTTTCGTATGATGAGACATAAACTACTACTTGATCAAAATTTATCGTTTTTTACCTCTCGCCTCATATTCTATAAGAGAGGTATTGTAATGGGTCAAAATTTTCGAGTATGAGTTTTTGGTGGGTAAGCACGTTTCAGGGTCTCTACAATACGAATTTACTATTTTCACAATGATGTCTGTGTGTGTGTATGTGTGTGTGTGTGTGCGTGTGCGTGTGTGTGTGTGTGTTTGTATGAATGTATGGACTGACGATTTTTCGTCCACGATAACTGAAAAAGTATCAAACCTTTAATAACCAAATTTCATATTTAAGGTTTTAATAAGTATCTTAACACCGGATAACATTTTGGAAGAAATCCGCAAACCGGAAGTAGTACTTTTTGAAGCTTGATTAAGTTTTCTTTAAATATATTGGTACATTATTTATTTATGACAATATTTGCAATTAAAAATAAAAGAAAATATAATTATCTATGGGTACAGTTAATTATAAATACAATTTGCTGAATCTGGTAGTATTTAACAATAAAATAAAGTACAATTAATATTATATCTTGTTGTCCATGATATGAAATTTGTTTCTACATAAAATTTGAATTATTCTGACAATGACAGTACAGTTGACATCTTTTGCTTGCATCTTGGTTTACATCTTACATGAACATAAAACTATTAAAATGTAAGTAAAACTATTTATTAGATTAGTCTCGAGATTAGTAGAATAAGCAGAATTAGGCGAGAGGTCGTGTACTGGCCACAGCAGATTTTTTTCAAAATACATTTGCACGATTTTCTCAAAAACTGTACCACTTTCATAAAAAAAATTTGTACCTATACCATTTTATAGCAAATTTTGTGCTCTACAATTTGTTATTAATTGTTTTTTCGTAATATTAATCATTTACGAGATAAAAATTAAAAACAGAGACGGCGGCCATTTTTTCAAAATGGCGGACGAAGCTCCAGTCCAATCGATTGAAACTTTTAGTATGTTGTTGATAAAGGTACTGGAAAGGTGTATACCAAAATCCAGCGTTCTACTAATTTTTTTCACTAAAAGACAAAATATGATCTAATTTTGACTAGATTATATTGTTTTTTAATATTATTAATATAGGAACTTTTCAAACTATATTTTTTAAAAGACAATAAAACTTGGTTGTTAATAAATCCCAAATCAAATACTTTTATTTTTCTTTATTATTTCTCCTATGCATTTTAGCGGACTGCGCCACATGCATGAATTTTTTTTTGGGTCACCAAAAGAAACAGTTTACAAAAATATCTAATATAAATTGTATATAAATAGGTAGGTATATGAAGAGTTTCTTGTTATGTTCATTAATTAAAATGTTGAACAATCGGAAATAATTTTTACAGTTCATTTTCAAATGAAACACAAGTTATAAATCAAAAAAACAATTATTTGCGGCAGATAAAAATTATGGAAATCCAATTTTTAAATTCTTTAATTTTAACAAAAACAGAAATATTAAATTTAGAACACTATACTTTAAGACAAAGTTCTAACAAAACTTGGAAAGAGGCACGATCATGTAGATTAACCGCATCAAATTTTGGTAAAATTTGTAAACTAAAGAAAACTACTTCATGTGAAAAACAATTATATCCATGTTATATACACCATTTACTGGTTCGGTAGAAACAATATACAGTCATTTAATTTTTTATTGTATTTATAGTGAATAAATTAATTTCAAATAACAAATAACACGTGATAATGCGTTCTGGGATAGTATGGTGAATTATCTAGAAATATTTTACATGCGCTGTTTGTTACCGGAAATAATCGACTCTGGGTATAAAAGAAAAATGCCCATACGAAATCCATCAAGGGAATAAATTTTTGTTACAATCAAAATCACACATTAATTGATTAATTTTTTATATTTAGGATTATATTACTAATGTAACAGTCGCTCCATTTGTTGTATTATATTACTGTAAGTGGCAATTAAGGAAAGAATAATAAATTGTAAACATGTGACATAGACTCATGGAATTTTGTACAAAAGCATAAATTCGGTTCTTATTTCAAAGTTAATGTATTTTCAGTAAGTATACGGAAGTCGTAAATTTGTGTTGGATATTTGTTACCATGAAACTATGTCAAGTGTGGTCCCTTTCTGAGATTTGGGCAACATCTGCATTTTTAGGTCAGTTAGAAGCGTTCTTAGAAAAATGCACTTGTTCGTTAGAGCGTGAGATTTAGAGTAGGGGTTTGCAAGCCACCCTAGCCATCTCTCTCGTGGACCAATCAGTGTTGTATGTAAAATATAAGAAACCAATTATTGTGAAGTAAACTTAAGTTTGGGTCAGAGTGGGGAGGTAAGAAAAGTTATTAAATAGGATAATTTTTCTTCCCTCTAGACCAGATCATAACAGATCACCAGATCATAACAGATCACCAGATCATAATAGATCAAAAACCGATCGAGAGATCATATAAGTCCTCTGACACAGTTCGTTATTGATTGAGCGTTTATTTTGAGCTTTAATAATCTTTAAAACTCCCATTGTGTTTTAAACTTGTTAAATTCAATCTGTAGAGATAGTGTTTTTGAGTGCACACTCCAGCAAGGAATAGCAGCAGAGAAAGTGAGTAATTTTATTGTTTTATTGGTGTTCGCATTAAGGTGTTTATAGTTGAGTAACTTGTGCGTATTTGTTTATTGGTCGATTTTGAGAAAAGGTTTAATTTGAGTAAAGCGTAATTGTATCTCTGTTGTATTTCTGTAATCTATAACGAATTGTGGACCCGGTTAGTTTTTAGTTACGTGTAACCTATCAAATGGGATTTATTTATAACTTGTAAATATATTGTTAACTTGTGTGGAAATCGGTTGTAGTTTACGTTTCTATTTTACCTTTATTTTTGAGAATCCTCTTGTGTTTAGTGAAGTGTTAAACAGGTAGTAACCCAAGTAAGTAATAATAATTAATTACCGCTCTTCAACGTTATTTGTAACTACCAATAATTAAGTAGTCTCCATTCTCGGTAACTACACATTTTTGGTAACGCGCGTACTATATTCAATAGACCGCGCACCGTTACACTAATTCATTACCTACTATGTTTTGTATAATAATATACTTTACTTTTTATACCTATTGTTTTTTATTGCTAAAATTTTGCAGATCACATCAAAGAATTTCGTACATAAATTATTCCAAGTTGTGCACTATACAGCTAAATTAATGTTTTTATTTAAAATAGTATTATAATGTGCTAATGGTTTACTCAAAAGATTTACAACCACAATAAAATAATTCGATTAGGTAGTTCAATAAATTTAAATTCTAGAGTAAATGATTATTACAACAATACGCATTATATGTTCAAAAATCAAATAACAATATGTATGCTGATCCTTGCACATCATGTAGTTTGTCAACCCAGGTATAAAGTAAATATAAAAGAGATAGCACGATAGCAGTAATAATTGGGCAATGCTGTGGTTACAGCTATCCAAATAATTTGTTGCAATTTTGGTTCTTTCGTATATTGAAAACTTAGGCGTCTATTTGCATTGTGCGGTAGAGAGAAAAGATACATTTTAAACATACGAAGAAAAAGATAGAGAACATGGTTTGATGTCCAGAAATGACAGGTCCGTCTGGAATCGGTAAAAGTATTTGACTTTATATTCCCCTTAACGTTAAACATCACTCCTATTGGCGTGAGTTCAAGCATACATTGGAGCAGTTATACTTTACCTATTTTAAACCTGTAAATTATGTACGAAATTGGATTTTTGTGTTACTATTATAAAAATGATAGTATTAGCTTTATATAAAAGATATAACTTTTGACAATATCTCTAAAATTATGAAACTATGAACAAATTAAGTATTTTTTTACAATTTTTATTAATTACCTACTTAAAAACCAAAGCAACGATTTTCTTTATATTTTCATATCTTATATAAATGTATCTTGCCTGTTTGCACAAAAATATGAATTCATAAGACCACTATACTTTCAAGTTATAGGTAAAATACTTTAATTTTTGAAATCTAAATTACGATGAAAAATTATATTTTACCTATATTAACTTGAAAGTATAGTGGTCTTATGAATTCATATTTTTTATGCAAACAGACAAGATACGTCTAGGTACATGAGATATGAAAATATAAAGAAAATCGTTTCTATGGTTTTTAAGTAATTAATAAAAGTTGTAAAAAAATATTTAATTTGTTAAAACTTATATCTTCTATATAAAGCTAATATTATATCATTTTTACTTCCCCGACCTAAGTTTAAGTTATCCAACATCCAGACAGACCGACAGACTAACAGACCGACAGACCGACTTTTTTTAAAATTATGTTTTTTGGGTTCAGTAGGGTTTGAAACGTGAAGATTCACCAAAATCTCGAACTGTCAAAAAATCACGATTACAATACTTCCCTCTATTACATAGATCGGGGAAGTAAAAAAGGAGGCCATTTGGGGATTGTTTATGATCACCATAGCAATTGTACCGAAAAGTAATCTATTCTTCCTAATACAAAAAACATTGTTGTTGTCATGGTTATACATTTTAATTTTAATTGTTGCGTAATATGAGTATATGTTAATTTAAATGAAATTATAAAATTACATCTATTTAAGCGACTAGCGAAAAAATATTATGTTTCATTCATACAAAAAATCTGACGTGGACACCACATGACTTCCTTGTACGCCTTGTGTGTTCATACTTTTCTTAATAACTAAAATGTAAAATAATATTAAAAATTCTTTTAACTTATTATACTAGTATACTCACAAATATATTTTAGTCATTTGATTTAAACTGCAGAAGAAGATATAAAGCATATTTTACTATTGTCACTGTCATGTCATAATCATTTAAATTTTACGTAGTAACAAATGTTAATCGATCATGGACTACAAGATACCGAAATACTATAAATTATAAATTTATACTTTAATAATTTTTAAATGATAGCAGATACAAAAATATTTATAAAATACCGATTGTAGGTAATAATAACATAATATTTCATTTAAAATAAAAAAAATTGTCTAAAATTAAATATTTATCGAAATATTTTTAAAAAGTACTACTTCCGGTTTGTAGACTGAAACCAAAAATAGGAGGTGCACAACTAGATGCTATAACAGTCCTAAATACAAAATTTCAACTTTCTACGTCTAACCGTATTTGAGTTATGCGACACACATACGTCCGTACGTACGTACGTACGTACGTACATACGTACGTACGTACAGACGTCACGTCGAAACTAGTCATAATGGATTCAGAAAAGGTCAAAACGGATATTTCCGTCAAAATCTGAGAACCGAAATTTTTCGCGATTACAATACTTCCTTACTTCGTACAAGGAAGTAATAAAAATGGGACTCGTAAGATCGCCGAACTCCGCTGCGCGTCGCTCGGCAACCGTCTTACTCGTCCCAAAACCATGCATTTTTACTTCCTTGTACGGAGTAATAAGGAAGTATTGTAATCGCGAAAAATTTCGGTTTTCAGATTTTGATGGAAATATTCGTTTTGACCTTTTCTGAATCCATTATGACTAGTTTCGTCGTGACGTCTGTACGTACGTACGGACGTATGTGTGTCGCATAACTCAAATACGGTTAGACGTAGAAAGTTGAAATTTTGTATTTAGGACTGTTATAGCATCTAGTTGTGCACCTCCTATTTTTGGTTTCAATCTATAAACCGGAAGTAGTACTTTTTAAAAATATTTCGATAAATATTTAATTTAACACAAATTTTTTTATTTTAAATGAAAGATTATGTGATTATTATCTACAATCTGTATTTTATAAATTTTTCTGTATCTTCTATCATTTAAGAATAATTAAAGTATATACTTATAATTTATTATTTCGGTATCTTGTACTCCATGATCGTTTAACATTTGTTACTACGTAAAATTTAAATGATTATGACATGACAGTGACAATAGTAAAATATGCTTTATATCTTCTTCTGCAGTTTAAATAAAATGACTAAAATATATTTGTGAGTATACTAGTATAATAAGTTAAAAGAATTTTTTATATTATTCTACATTTTAGTTATTAAGAAAAGTATGAACACACAAGGCGTACAAGGAAGTCATGTGGTGCCCACGTCAGATTTTTTGTATTAATGAAACAAATAACTATTTTTGGCTTCAGTAGGGTCTAAATCGTGAAGATTCCCCAAAATCTCGAACTGTCAAAAAATCACGATTACAATACTTCCTTCTATTACATAGATCGGGGAAGTAAAAATGAGCTTAATATTAGTAATGTATTAATTTTACACTATGGCTGCGTGCATTTTGCATAGCTACTTACAGTACGGAGAAAACGCGTACAATGGATATTTTATTTTATAACAAATTAATGAGAATAGCAAAAATGAGCAAAATGTTATAAAATAATAAAGAATTATATTTAAAATTATAATTATAGGTACTTAACTAATAAATAATGAGAATACATATCTTTAGAGAACGCGGTAGAAAACCGTTACTTGCACTACCTATTTTAATTTATAACAAATAAATGAGAACATCCAAACTTTTCATGAATATAGCAATAGCAAATCAAATGAGCAAAATATAGCATTAAGATAGTTTTAATTTTATACTATCTGTGTATTTTTAATTTATGCATAAGAGAACCGAGAAAAAGCATATACAACAGCTAATTTAATTTATAACAAATAAATGAGAACAGCAAAAAATGTCATTAATATAGCAATCAATAGCAAAAAATGAGCAAAATATTATAGCGTTAAAAAAGTTTTAATTTTACACTGACTATGTATACGCAACGTGAAGTTAGCGTATACAATGGATTTTTGTTTATAACAAACGAAGGACACCAGCAAAAAATTTCATCAATACAGCAATAAATAGCAAAAAATGAGCAAATTATTATAGTATAGAAAAAAAAAATTACGCTATGTATACGCAACGTGAAGTTAGCGTATACAAAGGTTTTTTTTTCAAAATCGGCATGAAAATCGTCATTTCCAGACTAATTTGCGGCATGAAAGTAAGATTTTCATGACTAGGCATGAAAATTTTATTTTCATGCCTAGGCATTTTTACTTTCAACTTTGTTTACTTGTCATGACAACTTTTTCTAAAATTTGTTACAGCTCTGATGATTTGTCACACAGCTCTGATAATTTATGCAAACCTAATTTTTTTTATAATTTTAAGCTTAATTGCCGATTTAAAAAAAATAGAATACATCACGCGTCATAAAAATGTCTTTGCTTGACTCGGAGGCTTTGAAGAAATGCTCGGACGCTACGCATCCTCGCATTCAAACGCCTCCTCGTCTGCAATGAAACATTTTCATGACTTGTAATGTAATATACTATTGTTTATAACTAATGAAGGACAACAGCAAAAAATGTCATCAATACGGCAATAAATAGCAAAAAATGAGCAAAAAAAGATAGTGTCAACAAATTTGAAATTTTACCCCATGTATACGCCACGTGAAGTTAGCGTATATAGGTTAAATGGGAAATATCTTTAAAACGGGCAGAGCAAAAAATGTAAAACTATTAGCAATTTTTATCAAAAAATGAGCAAATTTAATATAACTATTCATTTATCCAATATCTTTTAATGTATACGCCAACTTCACTGACCTCAAAATTTATCATTGAAAAGAAAATCTGTTATTTGCTATGAGAGAAACTCAAAATTTCCCAAAAGTTCTAACAGTAATCTTATATGTACTGATCAAAATCCTCCTATAGTGCCAGTCGTAGCTATTATTGATACAAATAATGATACTAATACCAATTTAGTTATGTTTAAGAAATTTGTCAAAAGTTTGACATTTTTATTGTCAGTTGTAATTAATGAGGTTATCAATAGATGTCTCTACTGCATCATCCCTCTTCTCATAGCACACTAGAGAGTGACTGTTTTTTGCCACGCCGATAGCTCAAGTGTCTCACCCTAGCTGTCTAGTAACCGTGGTTGCACCTATTACAATTTTTTTTGTTTTTTTACCGCAGTTAGCACATCTCCGATGAGTTGCTATTGATACAACTAAATGATTGCCTGTATCAAATCTTATATCCGCACTTATACGTCCTGCTAATTTTGTTTTTTGTGGACCCGTACGTTTTTTACTTCATTGTACGGAGTAAAAAGGAAGTATTGTAATCGCGAAAAATTTCGGTTCTCAGATTTTGACGGAAATATCTTTTTTGACCTTTTCTGAATCCATTATGACTAGTTTCGTCGTGACGTCTGTACGTACGTACTTACGGACGTATGTATGTCGCATAACTCAAATACGATTAGACGTAGAAAGTTGAAATTTTGTATTTAGGACTGTTATAGCATCTAGTTGTGCACCTCCTATTTTTGGTTTCAATCTACAAACCGGAAGTAGTACTTTTTTCAAATATTTCGATAAATATTTAATTTAAGATAAATTTTTTTATTTTATATGAAAGATTATGTGATTATTAACTACAACCGGTATTTTATAAATATTTTTGTATCAGGTATCATTTAAGAATAATTAAAGTATACAGGGTGTCTATTTAACTCGGGCCACTATTGGTAATTCCTAAACTAGAACAGATACGGGCTGGAATGTAGAATAGGTGTTTAAGAGAAAATGCGTTAAACAAGCAAAAATGACCTAACCAAGCAAAATTAGACCGCGGAAGAGTGTTTTTAACATGATTTTTTGAAGAAAATAAAATTTTTTTGGTTAACCTCAATGTGTCAAAATGGCTAAAAATAAAGCCCCACAAACTCGGTTTTGGTATTTACTACACTAACAAAGCTAACAAAACCGTAATAGAGCCCCACAAACTCGGTTTTGGTATTTGCTACACTAACAAAGCTAACAAAACCGTACTAGAGCCCCACAAACTCGCATTTTTTTTGTATCCATGTTTTTAACATGGCAAACACTATTGAAATTTATATTAATCTAAAACAAATGTAATATTGTATTTATGTCAAATAATTTCGAAACCTAAGAAAAGCAAGTAATAAAAAGCCTTATATCTGTGAAAAATATATTTATTTATTGATATTTCTATTACATAAATGTATAAAAACGTTAAATCACATGTTTAATCTGTTAATTTTTCAGCATAACCAGTGTTGACAGTTGTCAAAAATTTTACCCTAAAAACTAACAAAATCGGCCCTAATCCTTGCTTCCGCGGCAAAATTTTGCTTTATTCTAGGACAGAGAATAGGAATGAACCGATTGACACAAAAAAAAAACGAAATTCCTTTTACCTATTCTACACTTTAGCCCAGATACGACTTCGGTTAAATTAGACAAAAGTTACCTTATCGGAAGGTCATTCCAGTGATGTATTTGTTTATCCAAAAATATGCACAGGTAACTAGATAGAGCAAAAACTTTTATTTTTTTAAATGGCAATCACAGTTAGCTATGGCATCATTAAAAGGAGTATTTTTTTCTCTTTTCAACTGTATGTAATTTTAATCATTTATTTTTTAAATTAATGTTTTATTTACACGAAACCTAATACACTTAATTCTAATGACACTTATTACAGTAGGCTTTGATAAAAACAATTTAATATGACAACAGTACTAAAAATCACTTTTAACAATATAAAAACTGACAGCAATACGAGAAAAAAATTTAAAACAATATAAATCGTTTTAAATTATTTTTATCAAAGCCTACTTTAATCACTACCATTAGAATTAAGTGTATTAGGTTCTGTATAAATAAAACACTAATTTAAAAAATAAATGATGAAAATTACATACAGTTGAAAAGAGAAAAAAATACTCCTTTTAATGATGCCATAGCTATCTGTGATTGCCATTTAAAAAAATAAAAGTTTTTGCTCTATCTAGTTACCTGTGCATATTTTTGGATAAACAAATACATCACTGGAATGGCCTTCTGATAAGGCAACTTTTGTCTAATTTAACCGAAGTCGTATCTGTTCTAGTTTAGGAATTACCAATAGTGGCCCGAGTTAAATAGACACCCTGTATATTTATAATTTAGTATTTCGGTATCTTGTAGTCCATGATCGATTAACTTTTGTTACTACGTAAAATTTAAATGATTATGACATGGCAGTGACAATAGTAAAATATCGTTTATATCTTCTTCTGCAGTTTAAATAAAATGACTAAAATATATTTGTGAGTATAGTAGCAGTAGTAGTAGTACTAATATATTAATATATTTGTATAACATAATTCTACATTTTAGTTATTAAGAAAAGTATGCATAGTTTAATAGGCGTACAAGGAAGTCATGTGGTGTCCACGTCAGATTTTTTGAAATCGACGTTGAGTTAGATAAATAGAAAAGTGTAATTTTACGTCGCACGTCAAGAAGGGATGCATTTTCTTCAGGATGCGCCAAGTGGTACAATCTCCATGTATTTATCACTGCTACATCAACAAATTGCGTGAACAAAGGCCACCACCATTTCTTCGATCTTATTCGTACTCTGTATAAGGACACTTGTTTGTCGGTCATATCTACGCCCCCCATATAAGAATTATATTCTGAAATCAGTCGTGGAATTGGCACTGTCATCATTTTCTTTTCTTTACTGGAGTATTTTTTGACATATCCAAGGGGTGTCACATCACTGTAATTAGTAGCTAGTGTAACGGGTTTACTGTCATTCCATTTGACAAGAAGTATTTCGTCTATATTTTCAAATTTTTTTTCAAAATATCCACGTTCTTTTTGTTTCTGCATTTCTTTACTTGACAGTAACGGACATTTATTTGTGCGATTCTCTCGAATTGTACCAGTAGCTTTCAAATTTTTATCTTTTAAATTTTTCAATAATTCTATACTTGTAAAGAAGTTATCGAAAAATAGTTCATGATTTTCAGCACTTTTTTTAGGTATTACTTCTATCAGATTATTTACTACACGGAATCCTAATGGACCTTCTTCAACAGACTTACCGCAGTACGGTTGAAAATTATACAAGTATCCATCAAAACTGCATAACGTCGTTGTTCGGAAAAAACATCCTATGTGAAACATTAAGTTTGGCAGTAGACAAAAAAACAAACTATTTTTTTCGAAGCTTTGTACTGTTTAAAAACACATAGAAGATTTTAAAATATATATTTTGAAATCTTACGATTCAGAAAAGTACATATAGGAGTATTTGCCAAGCGATAGAGCATACTTTATTTAATATTATTATACATAAAGTCGAGTTTGGCATAAAATGTCACATAGGAGGTTTTTTCCGAACAACGACGATAAGCACCATATTTTATAGTCAAATTTTATTGGCTTGCCTCGCATGAACATTTTTGATGGATGTTTTCCATATAGTCCATGAGCCAAACCCGAAAATGAGCTAAATTGGTACCACCTGGGGTTGCAAATGCTGACTATGATTTTTTTGTTCAGTTTTATGTGTAGACCAAGAATAAATGTGATAGCAATGTCTAAGTAGTAGCTTTATGGCAGAAAATAACGATTTTTATAGTAAATAGTGATTTTTCATCATCAAATTATAAAAAGGTACCAATCAAGGTGGCACATGCTATCAATGTTTTTATTTTTCAGTTTTGTGTTTAGATTAAGAAAATACATGATAGCATGGATTATGGAGTAGCTTTTTGCAGAAAAAAAACAATTAAAAAAAAAGAAAGAAATTTTAGTATTTTTAAATTTTTGTGTGTTTAATCAACTCTAATTTCTAAACGGATAAAGATATCGACTTCCGGTTTGCAGCGTTGGATTCTTCAGTAAATTTTGCGTAAGATACTTTGTATTAAATTTTTTGTTAGGCCTTTGATAACCCAAAATTTAATTATTATCTTCAAGTGATAATTGCAAAATTTAAGAATTTCAAATATTTTTTGTGTTTAATCAACTTTACTTTCTGAACGGAGAAAGATATCGACTTCCGGTCTGCGGCTTTGGATTCTTTAGTAAATTTTACGTAAGATACATTATATTGAATTTTTGTAAGGCCCTTTTAATAACCCAAAATTTAAATATTATCTTCAAGTGAAAATTGAAAATTTAATAATTTTAAATATTTTCTTGTGTTTAATCAACTCTACTTCCGGTTTGCGGATTTAGATTCCTTAGTAAATTTTACGTAAGATACATTATATTAATTTTTTTGTAAAGTCATTGATAACCCAAAATTTAATTATTATCTTCAAGTGAAAATTGCAAAATTTAAGAATTTTAAATATTTTTTGTGTTCAATCATCTCTACTTTCTGAACGGAGAAAAATATCGACTTCCGGTTTGCAGCGTTGGATTCCTCAGTAAATTTTGCTTAAGATACATAATATTAAATTTTTTGTTAGGCCCGTGATAACCCAAAAGTAAAATAAAAGTTGATTAAACAAAAGAAACTTTTAAAATTCTAAAATTTTACAATTTTCTTTCGGAGAAAATAATTAAATTTCGGATTATTAGAGGTCTTTAAAAAAAATAGTACAATGTATCTTACATAAAAATGTCCCAATGCTGCAAACCGGAAGTCGATAACTTTATCCGTTCAGAAAGTAGAGTTGGTTGAACACAAAAAATATTTTAAATTCTTAAATTTTGAAATTATCACTTGAAGATAATAATTAGATTTTGGGTTATAACGGGCCTAACAAACATTTAGTATCATGTATCTTACGCAAAATTTACTGAGGAATCCAACGCTGCAAACCAGAAGTCGATATCTTTCTCCGTTCAGAAAGTAGAGATGATTAAACACAAAAAATATTTAAAATTCAGAAATTTCGCAATTTTCACTTGAAGATAATAATTACATTTTGGGTTATCAAGGACCTTACAAAAAATTTAATACAATGTGTCTTACGTAAAATTTACTAGGGAATCCAAATCTGCAACCCGAAAGTTGATATCTTTACCCGTTCAGAAAGTAGAGTTGATTAAACACAACAAAATATTTAAAATTCTTACATTTTGCAATTTTCAGTTGAAGATAACAATTAAATTTTGGGTTATCAAGGACCTTACAAATAATTTAATAGAAAGTATCTTACGTAAAATTTACTAAGGAATCCAGCTCCGCAAACCGGAAGTCGATATCTTTATCCGTTAAGAAAGTAGAGTTGATTAAACACAAAAAAATATTTAAAATTCTTAAATTTTGCAATTTTCACTTGAAGATAATATTTAAATTTTGGGTTATCAAGGGCCTTACAAAAAAAATTAAATATAATGTATCTTACGTAAAATTTACTAAAGAATCCAACGCCACAGACCGGAAGTCGATATCGTTATTGTTTCAGAAAGTAGAGTTGATTAAACACAAAAAATATTTAAAATTCTTAAATTTTGCAATTTTTACTTGAAGATAATAATTAAATTTTGGGTTATTAAAAGGGTCTTACAAAAATTTAATACAATGTATCTTACTTAAAATTTACTGAGGAATCCAACGCCGCAAACCGGAAGTCGATATCTTTATTTGTTCAGAAAGTAGAGTTGATTAAACACAAAAATTATTTTAAATTCTTAAATTTTGAAATTATCACTTGAAGATAATAATTAAATTTTGGGTTATCAAGGGCCTAACAAAAAATTTATTATAATGTATCTTACGTATAATTTACGCTGCAAACCGGAAGTCGATATCTTTATCCGTTTAGATATTAGAGTTGATTAAACACACGAAAATTTAAAAATACTAAAATTTCTTTCTTTTTTTTAAATTGTTTTTTTCTGCAAAAAGCTACTCCATAGTCCGTGCTATCATATATTTTCTTAATCTAAACACAAAACTGAAAAATAAAAACATTGATAGCATGTGCCACTTTGATTGGTACCTTTTTATAATTTGATGATGAAAAATCACTATTTACTATAAAAATCGTTATTTTGTGCCATAAAGCTACTACTTAGACATTGCTATCACATTTATTCTTGGTCTACACATAAAACTGAACAAAAAAATCATAGTCAGCATTTGCCACCCCAGGTGGTACCAAAAAAGTAATTGGCTCATGGACTAATAGTAACGGATCATCATTTCATCAATTGATAACTGAGCATGCACTACTCCATATTTCATAAAATTTTCTCTCAATATATCAAATTATGGTCTGAATTTGTACATTTTATCAGTTTTGTCAATTTTAGAGTTGTCGTTCAAATGAAGAAATTTCTTTATTTCTCGGAAACGGTTTCTTGACATTGAATTATAAACTAAGGGTACTCCTGCATCTGGTAGCTGTCGCCAGTAATATATTCTTAGGGTAACTTATGATAGCCACTAAGAAGCAAAATTCCAATAAAATATTTGAAATCCATTTCTTCTGAATTAAATTATCGGAAAATTTTTTTTCAAATATTTCTACAGCAGACATTCCACTACAAACTTCTGTGACATGCTGGAAATTATTTTTTGACTGAGAAATATCGCTTGTATAATCAACCGTACTTGTCCATTCACGATTATTTTCTATAGTTTTTCTCTTCTTTGCAGTATTTTTAGATACATTAGGCACTTCATCACTGTTTTTATCTGAAGTTACAATGAGCTCCAATGTTCCTGCTAAATCCCCATTGTTATCCCCTTCTAAATTATCATCCTCTATGTTCTCTAAATCAGTAAGTTCATCGGCGTTGGGAGTAATGATAGCAACATTTATGTTAGTTCAGCCATAGTAAGAAATTTTCTAACATTCATGATGGTCAAGATGGTCAAATCGGCACCCAAAGGCAATCGATCGGGAATATGATTTCTATCATTTGTACCCAAAAGTGGAATTTTTGGTACAAATGTTAACCCCCAGACTCCCCACCACCCCGTAGAAATATGTCTTTTTTTTCTATTGAGACTACGCGTTTGAAAAAATTCTTTCCTGAAATTTATGAACCATTCTTTTCGATAAAAATTGTTTTGACATTTTTGGCGCCATATTTGAATTTATAAAAATTAAAAAAGTGGAAAAACACTTATGTGAAATAAGTTAATATAGAGGTGACGGCATGAAAAAAATCTCAAAAATTCCTCTTCGAGAGAGGAATAATTGGTATTTTTTTCAGTTTTTTTCTGATAGGTGCAACCTTTCGAAAAAAATTAAAAACCGTATTTTGTGTTCCAAATTTAAGTTTTTCTTCCCATATGACAATAGAAATCCATTGAAAAAATCTCAATAATTCCTCTTCGAGAGAGGAATAATTGGTATTTTTTCAGATTTTTCCGATTGGTGCAACCTTTCGAAAAAAATAATTACAATAATTGTTTTATTAAAAATAACCTCTACCGGTTTCTACGCCACATGTGTCTTCATCAGGAGGTGATAAAATTTAAAAACTATGGTACACATTAAAAGCATTACAATCAGCCGGCGGAATCTCAGGTAGCCTTTGTTGAAACACAATTTGTAGTTCCCCTCGGCAAATATAGATGGCATTCTTTCATAAATTATCGGTAAAAAAAGAGAATTATTTTATCAAAAGTGCGAAATAATATTGTAAAGTAGGCGTTATATAGTTTGTTCATGTTACATTTTTACCTCTCGCCACTCATATCTGTAAGAGAGGTATTGTAATCATGCTAAAATTTCCATAGTGAGTTTTCAATGGATAAGCACGTTTTGAGGTCCCTAGAACACGATTTTGATAACTTCGCGATGATGTCTGTGTGTGTGTCTGTGTGTCAGGATGGATGTTTGAGGTACGATAACTCAAATACCACTGAATAAAAAAATTTGAAATTTTGTATATAATATTCTGACACCCTAAATTAGATCTGATTAGATCGTGCAACCGGAAGTGGTAGTTTCTTGAAGATCTGAAGAGTTTTTCTGGAATATTCTCAAAATTTATGAATTATTAGGAATTTTTTAAATAACATTGTATACTAAATGTTACTATCTACAATATGTATTTAAAACGTTGTTTCTATCTAGCACCATTTTCCAATTACAAGAAGTTAAAAATTCTACAAATTTGTTACAATTTTGATTTATCTGCCTATCTATGGAAACAAAAAATAAAATATTTGAGTGTTAATGTCATATGAATTTTTGACTTTTTGGCAAATTGAAATAGAAAATATGAAATATCATTTAGTATTTATAAGGTCATAATAAACTTTAATAATATTATAAAAACTACAATTCCCGAATTCCCTTCTAGTACATTGGTATATTTGTGAGTAAGTACTTTCATACACACTTAGTAAAATAGTAGAGTAGGTATATGGAGAGAGGTCATGTGTTGGCCACATCGGATTTTTAATTTTGACATTTTCTTAGTGCAAGTATTTCCTTCACTTGATAACACATTTTGACTACAAATGATACTGTCAGTAATTATTTATTATAAATAACAAAAATGCACATTAACATTTCGTTACTAAATTATAGAATTATTCATATGCATACGATTTACGAAAATATATGAATAAAATAAGAGTACGTGATTGAGAAACTGACAACTCGGAAGAAAATTCATAATATATCAGTCTTCGCTACATATAAGTGCCAATATCTTAAAATTTTATGTTTTTAATTAAAAAATTATCCCAAACGACATTTGGTAAATATACTTTTTATTATATTTACTTAAGCCTCATTCACAGCTCTAACATAGTCACTGTTTTTCGTCTTTGTCTTTGTCGCGTAGATTTGGCCCATTCTCAGCTGTTGACACAAACATTGTTTTTGTCTTCAGTTAAGTTCACACGTCTGCTAAACCAAATAAAAATATTATATAAAATACATTTTTATAATATAGAATATTATTAAACGTGCAGTGCTCGGTTTGTATAATTTCCTGTTATTACTTAGTTTAACGTATATCGAAAAAATAAAACCAAAATAAATGCTTACATGGATGTGGTGAACATACCATACCGCATCTCACTTCATTGCGAACATCACGTGGTTTTTTATAAACAAAGCCATTATTGTTGTTTTGGGTCATGCCTCGTGCAATAGCAGTTTTGTGTATATTGCTACTTCTGCTGCAGTTCGTCTTCATCTAACAATCGCAGTTATAATTTGTTTTGCTCTAAGATTCATTTTCCCACGTCAGAATATTGTGACAGATCAACGAAATAAACTGTTGTGAACATAGGTGTATATTGTCTACAAACTACTTTTAGGTTAAAACAAAGACAAAAAGTTTGAAGTTTGCATACTTTTATGTTTGTGTTTATGCTTAAGACAAAGACAAAGACTAAAACTAGAGCTGTGAATGGTTTCATGTTACTACGTATGTCAAACACTTCAAGGTTATTACATACGACAAAAACAGTGACTATGTTAAGAGCTGTGAATGAGGCTTTACTTTACATTTGTGTGTCTTATTATGTGTTATACAGGATGTCTCTAAAATGAGTGTACATGGCTTAACCACATCTTCCTGGGCCCAAAATAAGACGATTTAACCAAACTTACCTATATCCAAAAGTGTACCGTTAAGCCGGAATTCTGCTTCAAAGTTCTTGCAAAAATAACGAATTTTGCTTATAACTAAAAATTGCATAGGCCGATTTAGATGAAACTTTGTATGGCATGAAACATGGCTATAAGTCATTTTTTGAAATGATATTTGTTATTTTTAGTGCACTGCTAGTGCGTAAAACTTTAGTGCTAGTCCCTTAATTAGGCTGTAACTTTTAAATGGTTAGGCTGAGAACTTTCAAAAAAAAATTTTAGAAAGAGACTTTCATAAGTAAACTTTAATTTCTTCGTTCAATTTTTAATATCTCTTACGGTTTAGACAGAAAAAAAACAAATCCGTGTGCTTGCACCGTGTATTTCTCAAAAATACAATTTTATCTAGCGTTTTTACTTCCTTGCACGGAGTAATAAGGAAGTATTGTAATCGCGAAAAATTTCGGTTTTCAGATTTTGATCGAAATATCCGTTTTGACCTTTTCTGAATCCATTATGACTAGTTTCGTCGTGACGTCTGTACGTACGTGCGTACGTACGGACGTATGTGTGTCGCATAACTCAAATACGGTTAGACGTAGAAAGTTGAAATTTTGTATTTAGGACTGTTATAGCATCTAGTTGTGCACCTTCTTTTGGTTTCAATCTACAAACCGGAAGTAGTAAATTTAAAAAAAAATTTGATAAATAATTAATTTTAGGCAATTTTTTAAATTTTAAATGAAAGATTATGTGATTATTATCTACAATCGGTATTTTATAAATTTTTCTGTATCATTTAAGAATAATTAAAGTATATACTTATAATTTAGTATGTCGGTATCTTGTAGTCCATGATCGATTAACATTTGTTATAGACGGAGAGCCAGGGCCAAAAAAAGTCTCTGAATTTACTAACCCTAGTTTTTTTATAGTTTATTACAGTGGTTGTGTACACAAACATACTGCGGTCAGTCAAGCTAAACGTAGAACAGGCGTCTCAGGTGGGTACGCTGTCGAAGTTGTCGTTCCTGCGAGGTAACAAAATGAATTTACTAAGGCTGAAAATTGTTATACAAATAGTATACAAAAAATAATAGCCCAGTCAAATTTGACATTAAAATGTCAAATTTGACATTAAAATATAAAAATTGACATTTTAATGTCAAATTTGACTGGGCTATTATTTTTTGTACATACATTGCGGCCGACTGACCAGCTCTATCCCCACATTTAGCTGACTGACTGTCATAACTTTCATTTATATGCAATATACTATTTGTATAACAATTTTCAGCCTTAGTAAATTCATTTTGTTACCTCGCAGGAACGACAACTTCGACAGCGTACCTGAGACGCCTGTTCTAGGTTTAGCTTGACTGACCGCAGTATGTTTGTGTCAACAACCACTGTAATAAACTATTAAAAAACTAGGCTTAGTAAATTCAGAGACTTTTTTTGGCTCTGGCTCTTGGACTATTACTACGTAAAATTTAAATGATTATGACATGACAGTGACAGTAGCAGTGACAATAGTAAAATATCGTTTATATCTTCTTCTGCAGTTTAAATAAAATGACTAAAATATATTTGTGAGTATACTAGTATAATAAATTAAAAGAATTTTTTATATTATTCTACATTTTAGTTATTAAGAAAAGTATGAACAAACAAGGCGTACAAGGAAGTCATGTGGTGTCCACGTCAGATTTTTTTTCTGAGGAACGTTGAAAAGTAAAGTTTACAGTCAGCCCAACACTGAAAATGAACTTTTAGCAAGATTTCAAAATGTTTCTCTATGAATAAAGAATAATGTACAATGTTGCAAAGGGCACAATACAATTTTTTGAGAAAAATTGACCTTTGCATTCACATTGTGGTCACATTGAGCATTTATTGTAATTTTAACAATAAACTTATTTTTTTCTTATTTATTATTGTTTGTTAGACTACCTACTAGATAAAATTGTAATTTTGAGAAATACACGATGCAAGAACACGGATTTGATTTTTTTCTGTCTAAACCGTAAGAGATATTAAAAATTGAACGAAGAAATTAAAGTTTACTTATGAAAGTCTCTTTCTAAAAATTTTTTTTCGAAAGTTCTCAGCCTGACCATTAAAAAGTTACAGCCTAATTAAGGGACTATCACTAAATATCATTTCAAAAGATGGCTTATAGTTATGTTTCATGTCATACAAAATTTCATCTAAATCGGCCTAAGCAATTTTTAGTTATAAGCAAAATTCGTTATTTTTGCAAGCAGAATTCCGGCTTAACGGTGCACTTTTGGATATAGGTAAGTTTGATTAAATCGTCTTAATTTGGACCCAGGAAGCTGTGGTTAAGCCATGTACACTCATTTTAGAGACACCCTGTATTTCGAAAGTGCCATGTAGATTATGATTATTTGTTTACTAATAAAGCGTTTTTTAAGGTATTAGTGTGTTACTTATTTTTTTGAAAACTACAATAATTTTACAAGTAAAAAATCTGACGTGGCCATCACACAACCTTCCGCCATATCTAGATTTTAAACAGAAATGTATACGTGCAATCCGGTGCCCATTTAAAATATACAAATAAAAATCTCAAATATTCAAACACAGAAATTTGCATCACCTGAATAAAAAGATTCATTCACAGGAAAACTCTGCTGTATTGAAGCCATCCTCCGTTCAATTACTACATTTAATATCTTACTTAGGACTTATATAGCGCTAGTATGCCAACTTGTCACCCGTCTCACCTGTCAATATTTTTTACGCAGAAACAAAAATCAACCGATCATGGATTACAAGATATCAACGTTTTATTTGATAAATTTATTTTTTAAATTTTACTGCAGTTCTTTAATGCTACCAGATAAAGACAATTTTTTTATAACGTAAGTTGCAAATAACTTTTCCTCTTATTCTCATTACAAATAAATACTATATTTTTCCAAATTTATATACAATTTTGACAATTAACCTTTTCAATCTTCAAAAAATATCACTTCCGATGAAGATATTTGTACCAAAATCTAGGGAGCTCTTCCAATTTATATACAAATGTTAAATACCAAATATCAAAATTTTCGGGTAATTCGTATTTGAGTTATGCGACTAACAACCCTTGACCACACACACACACACACACACATACACACACACATACACACAGACATCATCATGAAACTATCAAAAATGAGTTGTAAGGACCCTAATTCGTGCTCATCCACTAAAAATTCACCACCCGATTTTTTGCATGATTCCAATACCTTCCTTTACAGGTAAGCGGAAGGTAAAAATATGAATAACAAATCCAAGCCAGCTATGCCCACGTCAAATTTAGTTCTCCTCGGCAAATATAGGGGCGCTATGAACTGTGTTTCAAGCAAAAGCATCTAGATTCCTATCTTTAGCTTGTTTATCGATGATTACAATAATTACCTCTGCATGTGACGTAGAAACCGGTAGAGGTTGATTTAAATAAACTGAGTGGCTGAATTCCAGTAGTTTCATTTTCCATTAGACTTTCCAGCCAAGAAATCATATATCACTTATAATTTCAGCTTATTTTTAATAAAACAATTATTGTACAATCATGTTTTTACATTACCTTGAATTTTCAATTGTCACATAGGAAAAAAAACCTAGATTTGGAACACAAAATACGGTTTTTAATTTTTTTCGAAAGGTTGCACCAATCGGAAAAATCTGAAAAAATACCAATTATTCCTCTCTCGAAGAGGAATTATTGAGATTTTTTCAATGGATTTCTATTGTCATATGGGAAGAAAAACCTAGATTTGGAACACAAAATACGGTTTTTAATTTTTTTCGAAAGGTTGCACCAATCGGAAAAATCTGAAAAAAATACCAATTATTCCTCTCTCGAAGAGGATTTTTTGAGATTTTTTTCATGCCGTCACCTCTATATTAATGTAGTGAAATAAGTGTTTTTCCACTTTTTACATTTTTATAAATTGCTATAAATTCAAATATGGCGCCAAAAATGTCAAAACAATTTTTATCGAAAAGAATGGTTCATAGATTTCAGAAAAGAATTTTTTTCAAACGCGTAGTCTCAATAGAAAAAATCTGACGTGGCCATCACTAGACCTCCCGCCTTGACACTGTAATATGTGAATTTGGATTTGGTTAGGCTACTTTTTGTAATTTTTGTTATAGTTCTTCAAACAAAGTACCGATTCCTATTGGAATTGAAATCAAATTAGCTCTTTGTAGATAAAATTTTTATTTTATTATTACCTTATATCCAGTTATAATAATAATAATGAATCGATGATACTTCTTGACTGAATACGTTTAATGGAAGGATGAAAACTTAATGGAATTCAGTCAGTTTTTAATTTATTATATTTCGGCTCCTATAGGTTAGAAGTTTCAACCCAGTTAGTAATATATTTATATTTAAAAATGGAGTCACATAAATTTCAGAAACTGTGTATACGTCTGTTCATCTATCACATTGACATTTCATTTTTGTTTTTAAATTTTGTTCCTATATTATGATTTACAAATCGTGGTAGGTAAAATTACAAATTTTTGAAAATTAATTTTCCTTTATTGGTAAGAGATATAGAAACGATGTTAAATAAATATTGTAAAAGATAATTTGTTCTTTCAAATGTCGAATGACAAATTGTAACTATCGCAATATTTCCTATATTTTTTGCAAAAAATGTTAAAATGCTTCAAGAAAATACCATTTCCGGTTGGCAGATTTTTACCAAAATCTTATCAGCTCTTCATTAACATATATAAATGTATATTGCAAAATATTAGAATTTTATGTTCAGTAGAATTTGAGATAATGAATCAGAACGAAAGACTATAGTAGGCGCACATACAGACACACACACACACACACACACACACACACACACACACACACACACACACACACACACACACACACACACACACACACAGACATCATCGTGAAAATAGTCAAAATAGGTTCTAAAGGTGCTAAAACGTGCTTATTGACAAAAATCTCGACATCGAATTTTTTCACGATCCCTATACCTCTCTAGGCGAGAGGTAAAAATCTGACGTGGACACCACATGACTTCCTTGTTCGCCTATTAAACTATGCATTATAAACGATATTTTACTATTATCACTGTCATGTCATCATAATCATTTAAATTTTACGTAGTAACAAAAGTTAATCGATCATGGACTACA
>OX384035.1:20057392-20089892 GCA_947534325.1 Agonum fuliginosum | reverse complement strand
TATAAATTAAATAGTTTAATAAGTAAATTATCTGTGTTCGTTAATTTTAATAATTTCAGCTGTGAAACCAATAACTGAAATAATTAATATGGTTAGTATAATGTTTATTTTACTTAAGATAGTAACTATATTTATATCTCGATTTATATATGAATATTCATTATGCTACGCTATTCTTGTGTCAAATAAGCTGTATAATATGTTAGAAAATACTGTATACTGCTGTACCAACTTTATGTTCTAGGATACCTGGCGATAATTTAATGTTCTTCTTTGGCTGTTTGTTTAAATTCTGAGGTAATTTATGCATAGTAAGTGCAGTATACTGCTTTTTAATTGCCTTCTGACAGTAAGGTAGGAGTATCAAGCATTGTTATCTGAGAATTCCAATTTTTTTTAAATATTCCTAGTTGAAAAAATGTAATCAGATCTTAATTGATTAATTTATTAATAATTTCAATTACAACTTGCACTTACAATGCATGACTCTTACCATGAAATTTAAAGAAGGCTTTTAAAATTTGTTTTTTTTTTAATGCAGAAATAATTAAATTTTGTTGGTTTCAGGAGAAGAGAAGTCCACGAAAAAATTCGTTTTCAGCATCAAGTGAAGATTCTAGAACGCCATCATCTCTGACACGTTCACTGACAGAAGAAGAAGCAGCTTCAACGATTCAAACAGCTTATCGAAACTACAAAAGAAAACATACAAATCAACCAATTCGACTAAACAGACGTCTTAGCCGCCAGCAAAGTCGCCAATCTTCGCCGAAACGTCGATCTCCCAAAACCATCCTTCGATCTATTCCTATAGAAAACCCACCCGTGAAACCAGCGGCGCAAAGTTTCAAAGTCCTCTCTATGTTTTCCACTCAACGAAATGCAGTAGACAAGACATATCAGTAAGCGTGAAAAAATATTTCAAACACACATCAATAATAAATTGTTTCTCGTGGATATAGGAAGCTAATAGATGGTCCGGCCTCACAACCAGTAAAACATAGTTTTCTTGTAAAAGGTTCGCTGTTCTCAAATGATCGGGAGTCCGTTTTGGTATTTGGAGGATTGGATCCTCATACATCTTACGGTGTCAACAGAAACACAGGAAAAGACATTTACCGTTACTTACCGGAAACGAACTGCTGGGATTACGTTGGTGAACTTCCAGAACCGCGCCAGCATCATTCAACCACTTTTTTTCGAGGGAGAGTATATCTAGCAGGTATCCGATAAAAACGGAAGATCTTTGCCATTACTGAAATAAGATAAATACCTCCAAAATTATGTTTCTATTTTGTTCATTATCAGATATTTATACTATAAAAAATATTTTTTATCTTAAAGTTTTTTGTTCCGAATAATATAAAAAATAATGTGTAGAAATCGGTCAAATAAGTTGATTAAAGAGTAGTTATTCATTTTTAATGTAGGTGGAGCAAATCCTATTTCAGAAGACGGAAAAGACAAAGGCGCAATTGTAAATACTGTTTGGAGTTTCGAACCTATTACCAGAACTTGGTACCGAGAAAGTTCTATGATCACAGCAAGGAAAAACTTTGGATTAGTTGTAAGCCACATGAGGTTATATGCAATCGGTGGACAAGATAAAAATTGCAAGTAAATTCGGCTCAAAAATTAGTAAACTGAAAATAGACCATATACAAAATAATTATATTTTATTAGAATGCTTACATCCGTTGAACGATTTGAACCAGGGGGGAAATGGGAAGAAGTTGCGCCACTTAAAAATGCAAGAATGGGAATGGCATGTGCAAAATTTCGAGACTGTATTTGGGTTGCTGGGGGTATGTGTGGATCAAAAAGAAATCCATTAACAAGTGTTGTCGAATGTTATGATACAAGGAAAAATCAGTAAAGGCGTTATTATATTTTCCTACGTAATTACTAACTTATTAACAATTATTATTATTTTCAGCTGGACGCGTATAGAAAATTTAAGATTTCCCCGTTGTTTTGCAAGCTTATTCGCTATGAATGATAGATTATATATAATAGGAGGTGCGGGAAGAATGTCTGAAAAAGACAAAAATACATCGAGTGTGTCTGCAATAGACGTTTGGGATCCTCGTGACAGAGAATGGAAGTTAAAAACTGAACTTGCCATTCCTAGGCATGGACATTGCGTAGCTTATTTAGGGACACAAATACTAGTAATAGGAGGTGTCACTACTGTATATATGAGGGCTTTAAGTAATACTGAATGTTATTGTTGCGAAAGGTTTACATGGGTGAGAGGTATTTCACCTTTACCTACAACGTTATCTGGTCATAGTGCCGTTACGTTACCTCCAGCATCATTAATGTGACTTATTTTATCTTTCCTAAGTTAATATGCTTGTGTTTATGACTATTTTAAAGTATTATGTGAAAAAATATAAATTGATAACACATTATTAATTTAAATCAAATAGTTCGAATATTTGATCGCAGATGGCAGCACATACCACTAGTGTATACTGTAAAATATTTTTACAGACATTATTTATATTTTAAGAAATATACACTTGGTATTAAAAGCAGTTTTACATAATTTATAAGTAAAATATTTTCTATTTATTAAGAAATAATTTTTACAAGCAGTTTACAAAGTTTACCCACAATCCCACGCGATCATAAGTCATCTTGACTACTTGACTGGACGGGGTGTGATTCATTTTGCTGGATCGGTGTTTCGAAATTACAGTTTTTAAGTGATTATCTTTGGCAAACGGTAAGTTTAATTATAAATGAACTTTAAAGTCTATGTTACAACTAATTTGTAATACACAAGCATGTTTTCATGCGTAGCATCGTGGGTGTGGTGTAGTTAACGCTTCTGAGATGTACTGTCATGGAGATTACACTTGTCTTTGTTGTTGTTTGATGCACATTGCGACATTACTGATGAATACTTTAATGAACTTTTTTGCTGTATACCTTGGTTCTACACATCAACAAACTTAATTAAAAAAAGAATAAACCAATTTTATTGTCAGTAAATACAGTTAATTTCTAAGAATTATAATTTGTAGATAAAGATTGTACATCAAGGAAGATAATGTACATAGTTCTGCTGATAAGTTTATGATGAATAATACATTTTTCTAGGTGTGAATTGAATCACCCGTGACACCATGAGTTATCAAATGCAGTCAGGTCAAAATAGGCCTTGTAAGTATTCTAAAATTAGAATTAATTTTAGTTCCTATTAAATACACAGAAGTTTATGATAGTAATGGAAATTAGTATTAATTAAAATATGCAATTTTCAATAGTTTCATATTTTTGTTACTTTCGTTTATCTGATTTTTATGTAAATAAACATTTACTTTTAAAATGTAAGATCAATACGGAATAATTTATTTTAGAAATATAGGTGTGTAAAATATCACATCAAAATTAAGTTTTATTGCAGCTGTCAATTTTTTTAATAATTTGATAACTTATTTTGTTCAAGTTTGCAAAGTAAAACTTTTTTGTGAATGCTGCAGTATCTCATGGAAACTACCAAGGCCCAGGAGATCTACCAATGGCGTCTGCAAAAGATCAAACATTGGTATGGCAACAAAATTCCTACATGGGTGACTCTGGCATCCACTCAGGAGCAGCCACCCAGGTTCCCTCTCTGTCTGGTAAAGAAGATGATGAAATGGAGGGAGATCCTTTAATGTTCGATTTGGATCAGGGATTTACGCAAGGATTCACGCAAGATCAAGTCGATGGTAAGATCATAAATTAATTAAAAACACGGATTATTGAATAAAATTGCTATTTTTACAGAGATGAATCAGCAATTAAGCCAGACACGTTCACAGCGTGTGAGGGCTGCTATGTTTCCAGAAACTCTGGAAGAAGGAATCGAAATTCCTTCAACACAGTTTGATCCCGCTCAACCGACAGCTGTCCAACGCTTGGCGGAGCCAAGCCAGATGCTTAAACATGCTGTCGTCAACTTAATTAATTATCAAGATGACGCTGATCTCGCTACACGAGCAATTCCGGAGCTCATCAAGCTCTTAAATGATGAAGATCAAGTCGTCGTGTCTCAAGCAGCCATGATGGTGCACCAGCTTTCTAAGAAGGAAGCTTCACGTCACGCCATTATGAACAGCCCTCAAATGGTCGCTGCTTTAGTCAGAGCTATTTCAAACAGCAATGATCTCGAGACTACAAAAGGTGCAGTTGGAACCCTTCATAATTTGTCACATCATAGGCAAGGTTTGCTAGCCATCTTCAAAAGTGGTGGCATTCCTGCACTTGTCAAGTTGTTAAGTTCACCGGTAGAATCAGTTTTATTCTACGCTATCACAACTTTACACAACCTACTCCTTCACCAAGACGGATCTAAAATGGCTGTGAGATTGGCTGGAGGTTTACAAAAAATGGTTGCTTTATTACAACGCAACAACGTGAAATTCCTTGCTATTGTTACTGACTGTCTTCAAATTCTTGCTTACGGTAATCAGGAAAGTAAACTTATTATTCTCGCATCACAAGGTCCAATTGAATTGGTACGTATTATGCGTTCTTACGATTATGAGAAGCTGTTATGGACAACTTCTCGTGTCTTAAAAGTATTGTCGGTGTGTTCAAGTAACAAACCTGCTATTGTTGAAGCTGGAGGTATGCAAGCTCTTGCAATGCATCTTGGTAACCCAAGTCAGAGATTAGTCCAAAACTGTTTATGGACTTTACGGAATTTGTCTGATGCCGGAACTAAAGTTGACGGTCTTGAAGGTCTTCTCCAAAGTTTAGTACAAGTCTTAGCTTCCACTGATGTTAATGTAGTGACATGTGCTGCCGGCATTCTTTCCAATTTAACGTGCAATAATCAACGCAACAAAGTCACAGTCTGCCAAGTTGGTGGTGTCGATGCCCTTGTACGCACTATAGTGAACGCTGGAGATCGCGAAGAGATTACAGAACCGGCAGTGTGTGCACTTCGTCACTTGACTTCTCGTCATGTTGAATCTGAAATGGCTCAGAATGCAGTCAGGTTAAATTACGGTATACAAGTGATAGTAAAACTGCTGCATCCTCCATCTCGTTGGCCATTGGTTAAAGCTGTTATTGGCCTCATACGTAATTTAGCTCTTTGTCCTGCCAATCACGCCCCGCTCAGGGAACATGGTGCCATCCATCATCTCGTTCGGCTACTTATGCGTGCTTTCCAAGACACACAGAGGGTAAATGACATTATTTTTATATTTCACGTTCATAAGATATTTATTATGCAGTTTGCTATGATATCACTACAATTAAATACAGAAAGGCCGAAGAAAGGCTTAATTTTATTATGCAAACAAATCTAATCCGGTTCTTGTACTTTATTTGAAGAACGGTAAATTTTATCTTGATAATTATTACGCTTGATAATATATTTTTACCTAATAATATTATATTTTTGTAATAGACCGACATAAAATCAAATATCTGCTATAAACTACATTTTGCTGTACTTAATACTATTAAAGGTTTTTTTACTTGTAATTCATGACTGTTACATATTTGTTATTGTATAAGATTACTGTCACCGCCATATTAATGACAGAGTCTAAATAATTTGATTATGTACTTAAAATTTATTTTCAAATTTTTCAGAGAGCGTCAGTGGCAAGTGGCGGTAATCAGCAACCAAATGCGTACGCCGACGGTGTCAGAATGGAAGAAATTGTTGAGGGCACTGTCGGGGCGTTACACATTCTTGCCCGCGAATCACACAATCGTGCACTTATTCGCGCCCAAATGGTTGTACCGATCTTCGTTCAACTTCTGTTCAATGACATCGAAAACATTCAGCGTGTTGCTGCTGGTGTCCTTTGTGAACTTGCCGCCGACAAAGAAGGTGCAGAGATGATAGAACAGGAAGGAGCTACTGCACCACTTACAGAATTGCTGCATTCACGCAATGAAGGAGTAGCTACATATGCAGCAGCTGTTTTGTTCCGAATGTCAGAGGATAAACCACAGGATTATAAGAAAAGACTCTCTATGGAGTTAACTAATTCTCTATTTCGCGAAGATACAAATTTGTGGAACAATACAGACATAGGAATGGGACCTGATTTACAGGTAAACATATTAAAATAATTATACTTTTAGATTAGTAGAGTACGATGCAGCAAAATTCATAATCTTTCGCTTTTCATATTTCTTAAAATTTAAAAAATTTCTTTGCAATTGTATAAATTTAATTACTAGGAAGCTCGTTGAGCGCAGATTCAGTGAGCATAGAGTTTGTGTATAGTAAAAATGTGGGTAAAACCAAACTAGCTAAGTACCTAAAAACGAGTTTCATTACAAATTTGAAATTTATTTCTGCTTTTGTACAATTTACTCCTTTGAAGTTCTAAAATTCAGTAATTGAGTAAATTTGAGTCTTAACATAGAATATAATTATTTACAAGGTTTTGAAAATTTTATTTTAATTAATATTTGTTAATATTACTCTTTAATGAAATAATTAAAAATTTGTTAAATAGAATTATGCTGCATCTCATTGCATGCTTGTGGTCCAAATTAAATTCACGACGATATATTCATTTCTGGATGCATTCCTTTTAATTTCTTAGAGCATCCTTTTGCACTTTTTGTTTTGCATCTATCACAAAATTTGCAGGATATGCTTGGTCCTGATCAGGGCTATGATGGTATGTATGGCCAAGGACCGCCTAGTGTTCACAGCAGTCACGGTGGAAGACCCTATCAACCGCAAGGTACGTTTATTATTTGTACGCGTTGTAACATTAACATCGACGACGATTAAAAATACTAACTGACTAAAATGTCAAGCAAGCCATATTATTTTTATTGTTTAAATTACATGTTTTTCTGCAGCGGTTTAATTGAAGTTCGTTGAACGGGAGGATCCAACTAAAACATAGGTGATCGAGTTGTGACTGATTTCTAACATGCATGTTTGTTGGATTGGAATTTTATATGATTTTTATTAGTGTTTAGATAATTGTTTAGTGTTTGGTGTGTGCAGCTTTTTAGTTAGAGGCCTTTTTGTTGGATGTGTGTTTTTTGCACCGATTTGATTTTGTTTGTTTATTTTGTTTTATAAATGCATTGGTTGATAAATCTGTGAAGTACAAATAATATGCTTTGTCTTTTTATTAAAAGTTTACATTTAATTTAGAAATTTTCTTAAATAAATCTTATTCTAACTTATTGTATATTCTGATAATACATAACATTTCAATATAATTTTATCTACGACGGTGTTTTCGGCAGAAACTTCTATATCGGATGAAATCACCCATTTTAACTTTATCGTATCATCAAATATTATTAACACTTAATATGAGACATTTATTGATATAATATAAACAACATCATACGTAAGTTATTTTTTCTACAAACACTATTAAAAATTCAACTTTTAACACGGCCTACTGCTGTTAAAAATGCAATATTATAAGACGCCGTGTTAAAAGTGAACTGTCAATCACTTTTAACGTGCGTTAAAAGTAAACTGCCAATCACTTTTAACGCACGTTAAAAGTAAATTTAATCTCTTAATAAACAACTCTCAATTTTTATTGAATTCATAGACGTGTTTCATTATATTACTATATAAATATCTTTTGTTACTGAACTGTCAAAAATAATTAAATAAATTATTTTTTATATTAAAATATAAAACGATGTTTGTAGAAAAAATAGTGTATGATATACGTGTTAAAAGTGCTTTTATTTTGTTCGAAGGGTTACGCCACTCCGCTTCGCGTCGTGTCCTAAACTTCCCGTTTCACAAAATAAAATGTCACTTTTAACACTTATATCATAAATAACTATTATGTTCGAGTTGTTTATATATTATTGTTTTAATAATCCTGTTTCCAGGGAATTACACAACAAATAATGTACCAGGCCATTATTTTTAAAAATGGGCATAATTTGCTATGTAATTACCCTATTACCCTGGAAACAG
The DNA here is from genome assembly GCA_947534325.1 of Agonum fuliginosum. Classification (NCBI taxonomy): domain Eukaryota; kingdom Metazoa; phylum Arthropoda; class Insecta; order Coleoptera; family Carabidae; genus Agonum; species Agonum fuliginosum. The sequence continues at coordinate 20,081,956 of OX384035.1, read as the reverse complement.
GGCTATAGAGCACGGTCATGTGACGTCATCAAAATTCAGCTAGTCAAGACGTGCTCATCTCACATTAAATAACTATTATTTTTTAAATTATATGATATATTGCTAAGATTGGTATAATGTTATTCTACGTGGTTATTTGGGCGGAGAAAACTGTGTTATTTATTTTATTCATTAAATAATGACTTGACAGTTTTGGCGGGTACGCATAATTTATCCGTTTTTTGGTATTATATACGATAGATATTAAATAATCAGAGAAAATGTGTTTAGAAATAATTTTATAAGTTTATTTTACAGTGTGAAGCAGAAAAGTTGTTTCAATAGCAAATAGATTTGACTTTATTGTCATTTGAAAAAAAAAATGAGATTAACATTTTAGTAATGAAGGACTCTATGCCAGTTTGCGTCATGATGAATAGATGTGTAATAAAATGCAACTGATTTTTAAAATTTGTTTATTTTAAATACTAAATAAGGCTATCGATTTCGACCGTTCAGTCATCTTCAGGCCACAGCTGGAAATACAATACATGTCAGATAAAAGTTATAAAGGATGTTACATTTAAAGAGTTTATAAGTTTAATGTCAGATTTAGTTGATTAAAATATAAAATGCTAGCAAGAGAAATTTTGGAGAACGCTGGTTTATCTTCTATAGATCACCATGCGCGAAAAAGTGAGATTAAAACAGAAAAGGTCAAAAAGGTAGATATGTGACTGCAGAAAACAATAAATAATCCATAATATAGAAGAGTAGCGAAAACTTACCGTCAGTAACATGTTTTATAAACAACAATTTTGGTGTATCATTATAATACTTTTAATTTTTAGTTGATTTGCATTATTTACATAATATTTGTTAATAAACTATCAAAATTCGCTCTTATGGAATTATGTTTGCATACTTTTAAGAATTTTTTAATAATTGATGATGGTGTTTTGAAGATGAGGTACCTATTTTCATTAATGTGGTAATGTGGATTTTTCTAATTTTATTTTGCTGGTAACCATTAAACAGAAGTTTTTCCCAATTATAGAATGGTAGATGTTTCTATTATAGTGAAATTTTACCACTTCGATTGATTCGTCTTTGTGCAGTCAGAATCTCAACCCGTGCGACAATCTTTGAACGACAATCACACACTGTCGACTGAGAGACATACCACGAACACGGATCTCCGGGTTCGTATGTCATCCTCATCCATCACATGCATAGAGCTGTGCTTAAACCCAAGCAGCTACGGCCTCGACTGATTGTATAGGTTTTACTATAGATATGTTATGTATCATTTTTCATAATTGGCGTATAGTTACATTTCACATTATCATATGCTTTAGAAGAATCCGTCCACACAAGAACTTCAATGACAATAATGATGTAGATTAGATTTGATTACTGTAGCTTCTTCAAATGTGGACGGGTTCCTTGTCGAAGACTTTGAAGGTAATGTTTTGGCACGCGGAAATTTTCTACACTAGCTCCGATTAATTTTGAAAAAAACGTGATTCACTTTTGAGTGAACACTGTGATTGGGACGCTTATAGTTAGATAGAACTTGATCATAATGGTGCAGCCATTATTGCTGTTGATGAATCTATTCGTAATGTGTAAAGTATATCAGTCAGTCAGTTACAGAGAAAAAGCAATTTGGATCCACTACGCAGTACTGCTGGAAAAATGTTTTCTTACACTACTCGGTTAGATAAAGTTTTGAAATTTTTCCGCGTACTAAGACATCTTCAAATTCTTGCAAGAAGATTTCATACCAATCCATATTTAAAGAAATAATGAAGAGTTCATTGTAGCCAGTATGTGTAGACGATTTTATCTGAAACATAGGATAATAAACATCACTACCTATACGTTAATTCTGAAAAGGATAATAATAATGATACATATCTCGAGTAAAACCTACTTTGTCACAATCAGAAAAAATCACATTAAGGCGGAACATTAAATTTTTCCGCATTCGAAACCTATACCATATAATATGTTCTACGCAGCGACGTGCCGTTCACTACAAAATTTCTTAGCTTGGGTAATCGGAGTAGAAGGAAAGTATGTCTTGTATTGAACAACAGATGCAGATTTTCGTCAAAATATATGTGTCATTTATTCGGAATTCTGGGCTTATCTTTAAAGATATTTTAAAATTTTTTGAAGTACTGTAAAGATAAAGGATGGTTCTAAACCCGTCTTAAAGTTTTAATAAAAATATCAATTGTTTATATATATATATATATATATATATATATACCGGGAGTTTTTTTTATCAGTAAACATAGGGCATGTCATTACCATAGTTACAGTGTTAGAGAATGACAGCAATGTATTGAAGCGTTTTTTTTATAAGTAAACATAGGGATAATTAACATACTAAATTAAATATGAAATATAAATTAAAGAAATGATAAATTATGTATTATTTTTTCTACAATTAAGAACAAGATAGGTACATTAAACTGAGGATTTTGTAAAACTAAATTAAATGCTCAAAATTGGAACCATTAACTTCTAAACAATATCCTAAACGATTATAAAAAGAATTTATAGCATTAGTTATTTGCTGAAGAGTAATATTTTGGGAAGCAGCTCTAATTCGATTTTTTAATTGTTCAACATTTATTCTGACACCATTGTACACATTATTTTTTAAGTGTCCCCATAGAAAAAAATCATTTGGTGCAAGATCTGGTGATCTTGCTGGCCATTCCACTTCACCCCCGCGTCCTATCCATCGTTGTGGGAATACCTGGTCCAGGTAGTGTCGAACATTTTGTGTGTAGTGAGGGGGAGCTCCATCTTGCTGGAACCACACATCGCCAATATTTAAATTATTGATTGCAGGGATTATCCTCTGCTGTAATAGTTCCAAATAGATTTCCCCGGTTAAATTTCCATTAATAAAAAATGGCCCAACAATTTGGTCTGCTATTAACCCTGCCCAAACATTTACTTTTTGAGGTCGTTGTGTCCGAGTGGCATTATACAAATGTAAATTTTGTCGACTCCAGTACCTACAATTTTGTGAATTTACTTCCCCATGAATAAAAAATGTCGCTTCGTCCGTAAATAAAATTCTATTAAGTAGTATTTCTTCACTATTAATTTTGTCCATCATCGTTTCACAAAAAATATTTCTCCGCTCTGCATCGTCGCCTAATAACTCTTGATGATTTTGAAATTTATAACTTTTAAAATTTTCCTGCTGCAAAACCTTGTGTACCGTACTTTTACTAACATTTACAATTTCAGAAATTCTTTTTGTCGAAAGGGTATTGTCATTTTGAATCAAATCTAAAATTTCGTTTTTCTTGTCCTCTGTTGTTACCGTTCTTGTTCTGATTTTCTTTCTGTGTTGGCCATCAACGCATCCTGTAGTTCTATAACTATTATAAATATTTTTAATTGTTGCTGGGCATGGTCTTGGTCTATTATCAAATGTAGCCGCAAATAAATCGCAAACTTGTCTTAGGCTCATATTAGAATTGTACCATGTTATAATTTGAACTTTTTCTTCTATTGTATAAACACCCATTTTGACATGTGTTTGACAACTATTCGTAATGTTTAATGATAAAAAAAACGCTCTAATACATTGCTGTCATTCTGTAACACTGTAACTATGGTAATGACATGCCCTATGTTTACTGATAAAAAAAAATCTGACGTGGACACCACATGACTTCCTTGTACGCCTTGTTTGTTCATACTTTTCTTAATAACTAAAATGTAGAATAATATAAAAAATTCTTTTAACTTATTATACTAGTATACTCACAAATATATTTTGGTCATTTTATTTAAACTGCAGAAGAAGATATAAACGATATTTTACTATTGTCACTGCTACTGTCACTGTCATGTCATAATCATTTAAATTTTACGTAGTAACAAATGTTAATCGATCATGGACTACAAGATACCGAAATATTAAATTATAAGTATATACTTTAATTATTATTAAATGATAGAAGATACAGAAAAATTTATAAAATACCGATTGTAGATAATAATCACATAATCTTTCATTTAAAATAAAAAAAATTGCCTAAAATTAATTATTTATCAAATTTTTTTTTAAATTTACTACTTCCGGTTTGAAGATTGAAACCAAAAATAGGAGGTGCACAACTAGATGCTATAACAGTCCTAAATACAAAATTTCAGCTTTCTACGTCTAACCGTATTTGAGTTATGCGACACACATACGTCCGTACGCACGTACGTACGTACGTACGCACGTACGCACGTACGCACGTACGCACGTACGTACAGACGTCACGACGAAACTAGTCATAATGGATTCAGAAAAGGTCAAAACGGATATTTCCGTCAAAATCTGAGAACCGAAATTTTTCGCGATTACAATACTTCCTTACTCCGTACAAGGAAGTAAAAACTCTCTGTATATATATATATATATATATATATATATATATATATATATATATATATACAGAGAAAAAAACTCTCTGTATATATATATATATATATATATATATACAGAGAGTTTTTTACCTTCCGCTTACCTGTAAAGGAAGGTATTGGAATCATGCAAAAAATCGGGTGGTGAATTTTTAGTGGATGAGCACGAATTAGGGTCCTTACAACTCATTTTTGATAGTTTCACGATGATGTCTGTGTGTATGTGTGTGTGTGTGTGTGTGTGTGTGTGGTCAAGGGTTGTTAGTCGCATAACTCAAATACGAATTACCCGAAAATTTTGATATTTGGTATTTAACATTTGTATATAAATTGGAAGAGCTCCCTAGATTTTGGTACAAATATCTTCATCGGAAGTGATATTTTTTGAAGATTGAAAAGGTTAATTGTCAAAATTGTATATAAATTTGGAAAAATATAGTATTTATTTGTAATGAGAATTAGAGGAAAAGTTATTTGCAACTTACGTTATAAAAAAATTGTCTTTATCTGGTAGCATTAAAGAACTGCAGTAAAATTTAAAAAATAAATTTATCAAATAAAACGTTGATATCTTGTAATCCATGATCGGTTGATTTTTGTTTCTGCGTAAAAAATATTGACAGGTGAGACGGGTGACAAGTTGGCATACTAGCGCTATATAAGTCCTAAGTAAGATATTAAATGTAGTAATTGAACGGAGGATGGCTTCAATACAGCAGAGTTTTCCTGTGAATGAATCTTTTTATTCAGGTGATGCAAATTTCTGTGTTTGAATATTTGAGATTTTTATTTGTATATTTTAAATGGGTACCGGATTGCACGTATACATTTCTGTTTAAAATCTAGATATGGCGGAAGGTTGTGTGATGGCCACGTCAGATTTTTTTATAAGTAAACATAGGGCATGTCATTACCATAGTTACAGTGTTACAGAATGACAGCAATGCATTAGAGCGTTTTTTTACTTCCTTGTACGGAGTAAGGAAGTATTGTAATCGCGAAAAATTTCGGTTCTCAGATTTTGACGGAAATATCCGTTTTGACCTTTTCTGAATCCAGTATGACTAGTTTCGTCGTGACGTCTGTACGTACGTGCGTACGTGCGTACGTGCGTACGTACGTACGGACGTATGTGTGTCACATAACTCAAATACGGTTAGACGTAGAAAGCTGAAATTTTGTATTTAGGACTGTTATAGCATCTAGTTGTGCACCTCCTATTTTTGGTTTCAATCTACAAACCGGAAGTAGTAAATTTAAAAAAAAATTAATTAAATAATAATTTTAGGCAATTTTTTAAATTTTAAATGAAAGATTATGTGATTATTATCTACAATCGGTATTTTATAAATTTTTCTGTATCTTCTATCATTTAAGAATAATTAAAGTATATACTTATAATTTAATATTTCGGTATCTTGTAGTCCATGATCGATTAACATTTGTTACTACGTAAAATTTAAATGATTATGACATGACAGTGACAGTAGCAGTGACAATAGTAAAATATCGTTTATATCTTCTTCTGCAGTTTAAATAAAATGACTAAAATATATTTGTGAGTATACTAGTATAATAAGTTAAAAGAATTTTTTATATTATTCTACATTTTAGTTATTAAGAAAAGTATGAACAAACAAGGCGTACAAGGAAGTCATGTGGTGTCCACGTCAGATTTTTTATCAGTAAACATAGGGATAATTAACATACGAAAATAAATATGAAATATAAATTAAAGAAATAATAAATTATTTATTTATGTTTTCTACACTTAAGAACTAGGTAGATACATTAAACTTTTGAGAATTTAAGAACTAGGTAGACACTTAAAAATAATGTGTACAATGGTGACAGAATGAATGTTGAAAAATTAAAAAATCGAATTAGTGCTGTTTCCAAAAATATTACTCCCCAGCAAATGCTATAAATTATTTTTATAATCGTTTAGGATATTGTTTAGAAGTTAATGGTTCCAATTTTGAGCATTTAATTCGTTTAAAAAAATTCTCAATAGTTTAATGTAGGTATCTACCTATTATAGTTCTTAAGTGTAGAAAATATAAATAAATAATTTATCATTTCTTTAATTTATATTTCATATTTATTTTAGTATGTATAATTATCCCTATGTTTACTGATAAAAAAGACGCTCCAATACATTGCTGTCATTCTGTAACACTGTAACTATGGTAATGACATGCCCTATGTTTACTAATAAAAAAAACTCCCGGTATATATATATATATATATATATATATATATATATATATATATATATATATATATATATATATATATATATATATATATGTACAGTTTGTTGAAAATAGACCATTTTCAACAAACTGCATATACAGGTTGGTGGAGGTGAAATGCGAACATAGGGAACATACATGACAGTCGAACTTTCATGCCAGGTATCTTGATATATTTTGTAGTAGTGTCACAAAACGAAGTAATGTGAATTTGTGTGGCAAAAAGAGTAATCAATAACAGAAATAATAATAAAATATTAAAGTGCGTGTAAACTTTCTCGTTCTGCTCGTACACATACATTATTATGCAAAGAAAATATTTTAATGAAAATAAAAATTTCAATAATATGACAGCTACTTTGACATTGACAGTACTTATTCCACGTATATCAAGATGCCTAACATGATAACTCCATTGTCATATTGACTACGTTTACACGTACTTCTAAAATGTACTTTGACTTGACTTTGACTTTGAAAAGGCGACTTTTGCTCATGTGTAAACACTATCGACTTTTACTTTTCGTTCTAAAGTCAAGTCTAAAATAAATCAGACTTGACTAATGAAAGTCACTTTTGAAATATCGTGTAAAAGTACTTTACTTTGTCATTAGTGACATCTTTTGATGTATGCAGTTTTAATAATAAAAGCGCGGCAAAAGTCTGTTATAACCTTATTTTAACAACAAAGAACAGTATTTTCTCGCATTTTAAAATGTGGTCATATGATGATGAGAAATCGATTTGATTTTCATCCAAAATTTAGCTTGCATTGGTAAAAAATTACGATAATATTCAGTAAATATAACTTCATATTACAATCCATAGTGTTCTTCTGCAAAAAATATTATTAATACGAGTATACTGAAATTTTTGTTCAGTTACATAATTAACTTACCTAAATACTCGTTCTAAAAATTGTAATATAACCAAACTCGTATTGTCAACTATTGTCAAAATGAGGTTAAGTGAAAGGCAAGTCAAAATTCTAAAACCAAGTATATTTTTGTTGAATGTGTAAATGCACTACAATTTGACTTTTCAAAAGTCGCCTTTTCAAAGTCAAGTCAAAGTACATTTTAGGCGTACGTGTAAACGTAGTCAATATTTCCCTATGTTCGCATTTCACCTCCACCAACCTGTATATAAACAATTGATATTTTTATAAAAACTTTAAGACGGGTTTAGAACCATCCTTTATCTTTACAGTACTTCAAAAAATTTTAAAATATCTTTAGAAATAAGCCCAGAATTCCGAATAAATGATACCACTATTTCTAGACCCTTGAAGTTCCGCCTTAAGGAAAATAGGTACCTAATCTTCATAACACCATCTTCAATTAACGAATCCATAAAAGTATGCAAACAAAGTCAAATCTATTTGCTATCGAAACAACTTTTCTGCTTCACACTGTAAAATATACTTATAAAATAATTTCTAAACACATTTTCTCTGATTATTTAATATCTATACTCGTATAACAAAAATAGCTAAATTATGCATAGCCGCCAAAACTGTCTATACTTGATTTCTAAACTAAACGGAGCAATCTGAAGTTGTCTCGCTGAGCCGTATTTACACTGTGTAAATACGAAAAAAATATCACTAGATTTTTTTGGCGGCAAAATTAAATTTGACCTATCAGCGGCAAAACTCGACACAGTCACTGACAACAGCTGACGAGACAAGATGGAGAATATTCGTTTGTTTACATTACAAAATTTGTGTGGAGTAAAACTGGTGTTACATCAGCCAATCAAAAACGATCAGTTTTAGCATTCCAACTTCAGATTGCTCCGTTTAGTTACGAAACCAACTATAGTCATTATTGAACGAATAAAATCCATAACACAGTATTTTGCGCCCAAATAACCACATAGAATAACAGATACCAATCTTAGGTACTAAACTGATAGGTATGTGTTTTTCGCAATATATTCTATATTTTTAAAAATAATAGTTATTTAATGTGAGATGAGCACGTCTTGACTTTGACAGTTATCAGACTAACTGAATTTTGATGACGTCACATGACCGTGCTCTATTTTGATAATAACAATTAATAATCTGTCAAACAAAAATCTCAATGACAGAACAAAAGTCGATACCTTATTTACTATAAATAATACGTTAGTTTCTTATAATACATTAGTTACGAATTTGATACGTTAGATACAACCATTATAACATCAAATCCTTCCATTGTGCAAAATTTCAAGTACTTGTTTTTACATGACAGATAAAGTTCAGTCATAATATCAGCCCCACTGTCAGCAAGGAATGTCCTTCTTAAAGAATGACCAGTATAACTGGAATCATCTGGAAGTTTTAAGTATTCTGCAATTTTTTGTGGCACTTTTGCGAAAGTGAGAATGCCAACTGGTTGCACTGTGCATTTGCCGGGATTGTTAAACAAGAAAATTCTATTGTGTTTCACTGTTTTGGGTAGTCCAAATATTTATGGTACATTTGATATCAATTACAGTCTGATCCAATGGTAAATACAAGTTTTTTCTTGGTTTAAGTATCGTCTAATGTAACCAATACTGTTCCAGTATATTCTATATCTTTTACTGTTAATCTGCACAATTCTGGACGCCGACATGCACCATTTAGCCCAAATATTAGTATAACTTTAATTAATAAGAATGTATCAAAAATGTTGTTACGTTTTCCATTGTCAAAACTTTCGATTTTTTTGGTTTATACGAGTCATTTTGACGCTTCAGAAAAGCTATTCATTTTTTGTATTGTGAATTTATCCACATTTTTATTTATTATCATCGTACTTTTCAGCATAGAGTATGTAGATCATAAACTGGATGCCTTAAGGACTTTTGACTAAAACAAATAAAAAAAATTAGTATAAAAAGGTTTTTACTAACATAAAATATACAGGGTGTCCAAGTTAACGTGCTCACCATTGGGATCTCGAGAACCATGTGAGATACGAAGTTGGTTAAATTAGACTAAAGTTGGCCCTTTAGGGAGCCAATTTAGAAATGTTTTTTTCCCACAAAAATGCATAAGTGACTAGATATACGCAAAAAGGTAAATTTTGACAATTTCGTTTTTCACCTATAACTTTTTTGTTTGAATTAGTACAAGTTTCTAATTTGCACGTTCTATAAGCAGTTTTTAACGAGGAGGCTATGACCCGTCTTATTAGAGATTTTTTTCTCTCTTTTCAACGATATAAAACACAAGTACATTGAAATTAAAATAAAGGCAGAAATTACATAATCATTATTTTTACCTCTCGCCTAGGAGGTATAGGGATCGTGAAAAAAATTGATGTCAATAACAATTAATATGAAACAAATATTCAATTGTTTTCTTCCATAGCACTCTTGTAACACTCAGATTTTAATTAAATTATCATAATTTTCAATAGCGTTTTTCTCATGTTTTTGTTATGCCAGGGTATGAAACTAATATCTCGTTGAATTAAAAAAAAATACTGAATCGAATAAGCGAATAAAAAAAATATGCCCCCATTTGAAATAAGAAAGTTGCACCCCGTAGTTTGAGAACCAAAAAAATCTCTTTCGTTCATTAAAGTAGTCATATAAAATAGAAATTGTTTGCTAATTTAACCAACTTCGTAGCTCTTATACTTCTCGAGATAGCAATGGTGCACCACTTAAAATGAACATCCTGTATATACAATAACTGTAATGTTTATAAATTGTATATAACAACTTATCTTTCACAAAAACTACATTATTTTGCGAAATAATTATTTTATCAGAATCATATTGAGTTTGATATTAAATCAAAAGTCTTGATTAGAACCGATGTACAAAATTATTCAAAATATAGGTCGGCTATTGAAGCTTTTGTTTTTTTTAATTACATAAAGGGCTAGAAAGTTGTTAAAAATTGTGGCACGCGATCCGAATTTGTTTTTATCGAAAAAGTTATAGAATCATATCGAGTTTGATATCAAATTAAAGGGCTAGGTAAGGGGTAATTAATCAAATTATTTAAAATGGTGTTGGACGATTGGCATTTGTTTTTCATAAAAAAATTGTAGAATCATACCAAGTTTAATTAAAGGGCTCATTAATAAAATTATTTAAAATGGTGACCGACGATCGGCATTTGTTTTAATCGAAAAAATTATAGAACTATATCGAGTTTGATATTAGAGAGCTAGATGAGGACAAGGATTAATTAATAAAATTATTTAAAATTATTGCCGGCTTTTGGAATTTGTTTCTTTAAAAAAAAAATATAATCATGATTGAGTTACATAAATTTTTTTATTATTTTTTTTAATATAACATTATAATAGAACCATATCGAGTTTGATATCAAATTAAAAAGCTAGATGAGGGCGATGGCTAATTAATAAATTTATTTAAAATATTGGCCGGCGATTGGAATTTGTTTCTATAAAAAGTTTTTATAATCATATTGAGTTTTAATATCAAATTAAAGGTCTTGATGGGAACTGATGTACTAAGTTGACTAAGTTGTTCAAAATGACGTCTTTTGTTTTTAATTGAATAACCAGGATATTTATTTTATTACACATATTATCTTATTATATTCTAAAATTTTAATGGCTTAACTAAAATTTATATTAAAGAAGAAAGATGAATAATTTGAAGTTTTAATTAAATAATTATAATGTCATCATACGAAAAGATTACAATTTATTTTGGTAGAGTCTAAATGTTAAAATTGTTACAATTGAGGCACGAAGTGCCGAATTCTCCGACATTCAGGGTCCGCTTCTTGTCCCGCGGTAGCGGAACCTAGAGTTAGACCCGCGTAGCGGGTCCTAACGCTAGTATGTAACTGTATTACCTATGTTGTTTATAATTATCAGTAAATGTTGCATATTAAAAGGTGATAACAGTTGATGATACGATTAAAATAATAGGACTGTTTATTTAGTTCTCTTATCATTTATTTTACGAAACTTAGAATGCCTTCTCTTTAGATGTAAATGTTTTATTCATAGATTTTTGATGAAAAAATTGTCTCAGTCTCATACTTTCTACCAATATCGACGTAACATTTATTTGCAAATATTTGTAATTAAATAAATGCTTAAAAATCAGCAAATTTGACAAGGCACTCGTTTCGTCTTTCTCTGGTCGCTCTCTTTCTAAAATGTTTCACGTTTGTGGACACTCATCAAGACAACAATGAAAACATACGCCGATTCCTCGCCTGTAATATTTTACTCCGTGTTGTAGACATACAGACTAACTTTTAAATTATGTTTTTTGAGTTCAGTAGGGTCTAAAGCTTCATCAAAATGTCAAACTGTCAAAAAATCACGAATACAATACTATTATACAGGGTGTCCAAGTTAACGTGCTCATCATTGAGATCTCGAGAACAATGAGAGATACGAAGTTGGTTAAAATAGACAAAAGTTGTCCCTCTTGGGGGCCAATTTAGAAATGTTTTTGTTTTCCCACAAAAATGTATAGCTGACTAGATATACGCAAAAATGTAAATTTTGACAATTTAGTTTTTCACCTATAACTTATTTATTTGAATTAGTACAAGTTTCTCATTTGTACGTTCTATAGGCAGTTTTTTCGAGGAATTCACAGCAGTCCTCAAAAAAATTTATCTCCTACGAATTTCGAGAAATTCAAACCAAATTCAAATTTTCATATGTAGCTCATGGCTATGACCCGTCTTATTAGAGCTTTTTTCTCTTTCCAACGATGTAAAACACAAGTACATTGAAATTAAAATAAAGGCAGAAATTACAGAATCCTTATTTTTAAGTGTTTTTATTAACGAATATTGATTTTTTTAAAAAGTACCAAATTATGCTAACTAAACTACGAGAAATGGCGAAAACCGCACTTAAAAATCTCTTTTAGTTTCCGAGATATGAGCGTTCAAAATTTAGGTCCAAAATCGAAAAAATTGTTATTCACTTGCCATTTGTTTGAGTGAAAATTATATATTTTTGGAATTAGCGGATTATTCTAATTAAATTTCGAGGAATCCAATGTGTTCTAATAATAATTATAATTATTTTATCGATATTCGTTGTCGTTGATAAAAACAATTTAAAAAATAATGATTATGTAATTTCTGCCTTTATTTTAATTTCAATGTACTTGTGTTTTACATCGTTGAAAAGAGAGAAAAAGCTCTAATAAGACGGGTCATGAGCTACATGGCTCATGAAAATTTGAATTTCTCGAAATCCGTAGGAGATAAAAGAATTTTTAGGACTGCTGTGAATTTCTCGAAAAAAAAAGTGATATAGAACGTACAAATTAGAAACTTGTACTAATTCAAACAAAAAAGTAATAGGTGAAAAACGAAATTGGCAAATTTACATTTTTGCGTATATCTAGTCACCTATACATTTTTGTGGGAAAACAAAAACATTTCTAAATTGGCCCTCAAGAGGGGCAACTTTTATCTAATTTAACCAAATTCGTATCTCTTACCGTTCTCGAGATCCTAATGGTGAGCACGTTAACTTGGACAACCTGTATAGGACCGGAAAAATCTCTTTAAGCAACATTTAAAGCCGTTGTGTAGATAAAAAAATGATTGATACACGTTTGATATAACTAGTCTAATGAAATTTACGTGACTCCTCTCATACAACACAAATTCATAATTTTACCATGTGTTTTATTTTGACAAAACACCCTCACACAATTTTTTTCGCGCTTCTTCAGCCAATAATAGACTGCTGTATTTTCGTAACAGTGGCGGCGCCAGGATTTTTAACACGGGCGGGCCATAGGGAGGCCATCCAAAATTAAGAAGGGCCACAAGGAAATAATAAAAAGATGACATTTCACATTTTTATTTTACGTAAAAAGAACATAATATTGACAAATAAATCTATTATTTTAAAATAATTCTTCTATTTTCATGATTATCAGCAAATGTGTTAATTATTTGCGGTCTTCATTTAACAATTTTGCCTCTGATTTTTCTATGGCAATAACACAAACTTGATAATTTTGAATCAAGCAAAGAATTTCTTAAATATGACTTTACTCGCTTTAAACAAGAAAAAGTTCTCTCACAAGCAGCTGAGGATACAGGAATAGGTTATTAGTTATAGCTATTGTACAGAGTTTGCAAAGTTCTGTAAATGCAAGTTCGTATTCACTTAAAAATTAATGCAGATTAAAAATATCTGTAACTTTTACGAGTATGTTGTTTTTGAGCTCGTAATGATAAATAGATTTTTTTATAATGTTTAACTCTGAAATTAATATATTATTGTCACATGAGTAGGCAGTTGCGAAAGGTTTTATAAGTTCAGAATTTAAAAAAATACTGCTTTGAGGGTTAAAAACACTAATACCTATAATTATATCCAATTTCTGAAAATCTTTTATTTAACTCACTAATAATTTTATCTAAAGTTGGTAAGTAAATTTTGTTCCGGAAATCTGTTTCGGATACTACTGAAGATTTTTCAAGTGTAATTCCCTCGACTAAATATTTTTCAAGGTGTTTGGTAATTTTTTGGTTCTGTTTCCTAGTACATTATGTGCTGCAGATGGAATTTGTTTTAATCTTAGTGTGCTAGTAGTTCTAGAAACAAAAAATTACGCGAAATTTCGACGGCAGAAACGCGAAACACGTTGACAAGCGAAGACTTGGGTAGAAAAGGTTCATGCCTACGTTAGTTCTTATATCTTCTGTCATGCGCGCTGCTGTAAGGAATCCCGCGCAAAGAAAACTTTGCACTTTGTTTCAAAAGATTTAGATTTCCAGCAGTTGATTTTGTTCAAGCTTATTTTATTTTGAAAAAATTATGTTTTAATTTACTAAACCTATACAGCATTTTAAGCAGGCGGGCCAAGTGGGGGGCCAAGCAATTTTAGGGCGGACCATGGACCGCCCTGGCCCGCCCCTGGCCCACCACTGTTTCGTAACTATGTTAGTTTTGATAAATGAATTTTTTGACTTCTTTAGCAACATGTTATTTAATTAATGTCAAAATTGACTTCTTCATTCGTGAAATGGGTGAATATCATTCGTGGTTAAATTTTGTCTTGGCAAAATTTTCAGATTGTTTTACGCGGGCTTGTTGCCAATTTACATCGTGACATTGATTAAAAATCTGCTGTGGCCAGCACAGTACTTCCCCGACTATAAGTTTTAATAACTTACTTTCGTAACGCCTTTAATTTTATGTTTCATACTCTGAATTATTAACAATAATTTATTTTCTAAATAGTAGGTATCATGTACAGATAAAAATGTTAAATACAATTTGTAGATGACAAAAATATAATTCATCATTTAAAATAGAAAATATTGTGATAAATTAATTATTTATCGAAATATTTAAGCAAAGTACTACGTCCGGTTTGCGGATTACTACAAAAAATAACTGGATTCTTAAGATTTGTATTAAAACCTTAAATGTAAAATTTGGTTGTTAAATGTTTGATATTATTTGAGTTATCGTCCACAAAATATTGTAACACACACACAACCGCGCACAGACATCATATACTTTACCTATTCGTATTCTATGGATTGTAAAACGTACTTATTCACTAAAAACTCACACTCGAAAATTTTAACTCCTCACAATACCTCCCCTTATAGAATATAATGCGGGAGATAAAAACAACTGACCATCGTTTAAATGTTGTTATTAATTCTCCGACTAAATTTTTTCTTTAGAGAACTTTTGATAATACACTTGAAGAAATTTGAATAATTGTTTGAGAAAAAATTGAATATCGCATAAATGTCATTTTTTACATTTTTACTAAGATTATCTCCCCTAGAGCTTTAAATTGACACCAAACTCGGTATAAATTGAATGATGTATAATATAAAAATTGACGATCGGTTAAATGTTATTTTTATTTTTGTACGATAGTATTTTAATAAAAATAAAATAAGTTATGTTTATAAAGTTGGTACCACTGGTTGAATAAAAAAAATTGAATAATTTTTTGAGAAACAATTGAAAATCACATAAATGTCATTTTTACTAAAGTTGTCTCTCCGAGCGCTTTAAATTGACACCAAACTTGGTATAATTTGAATAATTTATAAAAAAAAAAATTGACGATCGGTTAAATGTTATTTTTATTTTTCTACTAGAATTATTTTCCCGAAAGCTTTAATTTGATACCACACACGATAGTATTTTGATAAAAATAAAAAAAAGTTATGTTTATAAAGTTGGTACCACTGGTTGAATAAAAAAAATTGAATAATTTTTTGAGAAACAATTGAAAATATAATTTTTTACATTTTTACTAAACTTATCTCCCCGAGCGCTTTATATTGACACCAAACTCGGTATAATTTGAATAATTTATTTTTAAAACAAATTGACGATCGTTTATATGTTATTTTTGTTTTGCTACTAGAATTCTTTTCTCGAGAGCTTTAATTTGATACCACACACGATTGTATTTTGATAAAAATAAAAAAAGTTATGTTTATAAAGTTGGTACCACTGATTGAATAAAGCTCATTAACGAACTAACGAAGTCAGAATTTGGGTCAAGATCTTAAATATAAAATTTCAGTCCAAAATTCCAACGCGTTTTTAAGTTATGCAACATCCAGACAGACTAACAGACCGACAGACCGACTTTTTTTAAAATTATGTTTTTTGGGTTCAGTAAGGTCTAAAACGTGAAGATTCACCAAAATCTCGAACTGTCAAAAAATCACGATTACAATACTTCCCTCTATTACATAGATCGGGGAAGTAAAAAATCACTCACTAAATTGCTAGGCAACAACTCTCGTAACAATCTGAAATTTTTCCAGCAAAATTTAACCACTCTTATGATATTACGATAAAAACATTCGGCTCATCACCTTGTGACTTAACATCACGCGCGTTTCATTACAGTGGCTATATCAAACATTAATATGTATATTATTGTAATTAAATTAATACAGTAGTAATGAAGACAAAATTTGCTTTTCAGACTAAATTCAATTATTGTACGTTAAACAAGGCATATTTCATTTATCACATTAATCAGATATCATGTATTACTTATAGTTTTGAATCAATGTATTTATTTCTCATTCCAATTATTGACTGAACAATCAGAAACCGGATTAATATAATTTGTTAGTGCTTCTCAGTGCAGTAACAATAATTCAATAATTAACGTTAGTGCACATCTCGTCTTTGTATTAATTATGGGCGGGGATAAATTCATACTAATTTTGGTAGTTATTATATCAAACCATTTGTCATTGTTTAGTGCATCATTAGTTCGTCCATACAAACCTAGAACTAACGTTAGTGCTACAGCTAAATTGTGGGGCCTACACAACTGTAAAGGTGCACTGTACCCTGTCTGAGACTACCACTTTACGAGTACAGTGCATCCCATTCAGTCGACCCAATTGTGGCAATCTCACAAGCTGGCGCAGCGGCGTATTCGGAATGTTACGTTCAGTTATAGTTTCAAAACCCTACAGCGAGTTTATATTTCAACGGTCTACGCTAATCAATAAGATATTATTACCAAAATTAGTATGAAGTTGGCTTCGCCGGAAGTTTTTAAAATAATAATTCAATTACAAGAATAACACTAATGTTGGTTTTGGGATTGCGTATAAGCACTAATGATGCACTACTCGATGAGATAATATTTGATTTAATTAGTATCTAAATAAGTATGAAGTTGACCCTCCTATATCGTAGATTTATATAAAAACGGGATGTACGCTAACGATAATAGTGCACCAAAAAGCACAAACTAATTATATGTTTAAAAAACTATTATTGCTTATGCGGACGGGAGCTAACCTCAAGGCAGTCCATCAGAGAATTTCATATTGAAGTTATTTTAAATTAACCGAATTCAATAAGTTTAATTCTAATAAATTGACAATTTGAACTGATTTTCTGAAGTGACAAATGGAATGCAGAAAATTTGATATTTTTGTGAGGATAGTAGTAAAATGTTGGTTTGTGGTGTTAGGTTATGACCAGATACCAATAGATTCCATGCAAGGATTGGACATCGGTTCCCACCATGGTGGAGGGAACGGCTCCACCTATAGTGCCATAGATGCCATGGACGTTGGTGGCCATGAACCTGATCTTAATTTTGACCATTTAGATGAGCTCCCATCACCTCCACAAGATAACAACCAAGAAGCTGCTTGGTACGATACTGACCTATAACCATCTCACTGCAGTGCTGTCATATGTGGGATAAATTAGTTATTATGTTAGAAGAATACATTTTTTGAAGTATAAATAACAATTTTACCGTAGATAGTGTGGTATGGTACGGTGTATTAATTCTTAAGAGCCTCATAAGATTATATTTTAATTTGCATTTATTTATAAACGTATGCATGTTTAATCACTATGTTTTGAATATTGATGATGTTTCATTAGTCACTTGTTTATTTTTATTCAATATCATCTTCATCATCATTCATCAATCATTGAAATTTGTTTAGATGCATTAACAGTCATCTTAACAAATTTAAAGTAACATACACTGAACTTGTTGACTTACAGTTTTTATAAAATATTGCACTATTTATTCAAGTTTTTATATTTCAATATTCTTTTTACGAATAATAACTAATTTATAAGCAGTATTTATAGTTATAATGAATGGTAGCTTATATTATAGTCATATATTGAACATTTTTTATTATAATTTATTGTTTAACTATATTATTCCTACAAATTTTTATGAAAAGGAATTATAATGCTTGGCAGGGACCATTACAAATATGTTACCTGTTGTCACATTTTTTTAATTTTATTCTCGCGTATTAGAACGTTAATTTTTTGTAGTAATTACAAAATATAAAAACCATAAACGTTCAACCATGATAATGAAGTCACGAATTTCAAGAATCATGTCACAAATTCCTCATTTTAAGTGTAATATTTTATCATTTTTTACTAATTATTGTGCACAATTTTACTGTAGATTATGTGTAATGTAATTTGCTTAAAATCTGTATGTATCACGTAAATAAAACCATTTACAGGGTAGACTTAAATATAAAATTAAGGTCGTCTGATCTTATCGTTCATTGTTTCAGTGTATACAAATACGACATGCGTGTCATTTATAGCGGACAGTATATTGAAAATAAATCATTTCTTACTGTAATTTCCTGTGTTTCTTTGAGTACATTTTTACCTCTCGCCTCATATTCTATAAGAGGTATTGTAATGGGTCAAAATTTTCGAGTATGAGTTTTTGGTGGATAAGCACGTTTTAGGGTCTCTAGAATACGAATTTAATATTTTCACGATGATGTCTGTGTGTGTGTGTGTGTGTGTGCGTATGGACGTATGGATGTATGAACGTATGGACGTATGTGACGATTTTTCGTCCACGATAACTTATGGGGACGTTCGATATAAAGCTCCAGATAATCCATTGGTTTATGTTAGAACTATTTCTCTAATTTTATAAAATTTCTAACAGAGGGCTGCACCGGGCATTCCTTGCGGCTACTCATTTGAGAGTAAGCAAGTATTATCTAAGTTCTCTCCCTCTCTCTCTCTGCAGCTGCTGTGACCAAAAATAATGCCTGTGACGATTGTCTTTTAATATTATAAAATTGAATATGTATGATTTGATTGTGATTATATTTTTTTGTAATAGCCACTGTATGCAAGTAGAATAATATACTTTTTCTACTAGTATTAAAAAAGGCATTAAAGTCCGTCCCAAACTTCTTTGCCGTGACGTCATACCTGTAGTTCGTATGAATCAATTTGAAATTATGGCGGGAAAGTTATATTTTGATATCAAATATTTTTAAACTATATTATGTGAATATTTGGAATCACTATATAAATTTAATAATAAATAAATACCTCTAGAACAGCTGACACGGGAATAAGTAATTTTCTTTTTCAGCAGTAAAATATTGGTACAAATTCAAGACAATCTGAATTGTTTGTTTATTATTACGTTTGCCGGGCATATTTATAAATAATATTATAAATTTTTTTTACTTTCAACTTTGTTTACTTGTCATGACAACTTTTTCTAAAATTTGTGACAGCTCTGATGATTTGTCACAGCTCTGATGATTTATGCAAACCTAATTTTTTTATAATTTTAAGCTTAATTGCCGATTTAAAAAAAATAGAATGCTACGTACCTGATGACGTTTCCAGCAAGTAGGGGAAGAACCACGGCTAAGCTCACGGGGTGGGTCTTAGAGGGAGCTAAGATTTATAAGGCGCCAGATGGTCGCCGTAAGGTTCAACCAAGGTTGACCAACAAACCAATAGGAAAGGTAAACGCACAAAATAATGTTCAACGACCAAATAATGATAACGCACGAAGTGTATTTCGTGTAGTAAAAGTATACAAAATAAGGTAATAATAATTGATAATAAAACTGCCACCAGGGCTGAGTCCGGAACTCGCGCGAGAGTAATTAATAAATAGTGACCAGCGTCGGCCTTTGGGGGATGCCTCACGCAAGGGGTTCGAGGATTGCGTCGTTTCAGCAACAATGAAGGCGCAAACAGTAACGCGGTGGTTGATCGATCAAACACGACGGGCGCAAGATAAATACTACTAGCAACGTTGTCAATCCTTGACTCGCTGGCGGTGTAACCAACCCTCAAGGGGCGCTCAACTAAATAGGCTAAACTACAACAGAGCACTCGCGTAAGCTCGGTGACACAACTCAGTGGGAAGTGTACAACGAGGAGCATTCGAGTGAAGCTCGAATAAAGACACAACTTAACAGGTAACAAAATAATAATAATTTATAGACAACAATGATCTTAAATTGGCTTATCTGTGATCCGTAGCTGATGATCTGGACCAGAGGGGTCGTGGCGTCGTCCGGAAATCTCGTGGCTCGTGACGTCAGCGGAAATCGCAGCCTCGAAGACAAAATGGCGGGCTTCAACTCGAGCACGTTCCAGAATTTCCTCACTGCGTTCCACGCCGATAATTGGACGTTAAACCGGGACGAGAGGTAAACCAAGTGAAGATCCAATACAATCCAATCCGATGTGAACAACAATAAAACGATGAAAACGAAAACGAGAAATAAAAGCCTGAAAAGAAATCTGGTTAACAAACTACCAATTCACTGTAAACTGTACTGTACAAAGTAATTAAAGGATATCGCTAATTGCACTCTGAATAGCCTGACTTTAAATAACAAGACTTAAACATTTACCTTGGATGGGGTGTGGCTTAAAGTGTTTGATGAATGACCAAGTATGATATAATCCGGGTAATCCCGTGGAAACGCAGTTTCCAATTTACTATTCAGACAAAGCTCCGAAACGGAAGTAATAAATTGCAAAAATCACTACTAGGATTTTCCCAAACAATTTTTCAATTACACTCTGAAATAGTAAAAATCACGAGGCGGTCAACTATCAACTGCTTTTTCAACGGTCTTGAAAAAAGTGACGCTTGCAGGTACGTCAAGGTTCTCATTAGTTTAATTAGCGATATCATTTACTTAAGTCAGTTTGAAGGGGGTTTACAGTGATTAGCGTTACTCCAGAGTTTCTCGGGTCAACTGCACAACAGGGGTGCGAGGTCGAGTGGAATTACGGTGGAAGAAGGAACAAATAAAATAAAGAATAAAATATCTATGAATGTACAAGACTGTGAAGCAGTAAATAAAGCATGAAGGAGTAATGAATGAATTTATTGAAATTATTATTAAGAATTTACAAACGAACGTGACAACTTCGCATGGTGCGCGCGCAGCCGTTTACTGTCAAACTGTCCAACATGTAAATACGCTTGAATTCCGCGATATGACTCTACAGTAATAAAAAAACGTTAAAAGAGCAACAAACTAATAGGGAAGTAATTAATAACAATGTGATAAGATGACTAAACTATTGGCAATTTCAGATTTAAATAGTTGAAGAAGAGACAATCACAGGAAAATAAGAAATCGGCAAATGAACCCGTAACAAGAATACATCACGCGTCATAAAAATGTCTTTGCTTGACTCGGAAGCTTTGAAGAAATGCTCGGACGCTGCGCATCCTCGCATTCTTCAAACGCCTCCTCGTCTGCAATGAAACATTTTCATGACTTGTAATGTAATATACTATTATTTGTTTGACAGTTTCAAAATTTACAATACAATGTATTTCATAAAACAACATGAAAAACAGCCTACTCAAATAACAAGTTATAATTGCTGGTATATCAACAATACGTTTTCTATTTCTTTCTTTTTCTACTTCATAATAAAAACAAAGAACAAAACTTCACGTAACAGTTCAATACTTCGCAAATTTCGAATGACATACGTGTTTCAACTAAATATATGACTGTAATAAGATAAAAAGTGTAAGACAATGTATTCTGTAGTTATTCTTGAAAATAAAATAATGACGTAACGGCAAAGAAGTTTGGGACGAACTAGTCCGTCCCAAACTTCATTGCCGTGACGTCATACCTGCAGTTCATATGAATCAATTTGAAATTATGGCGGGAAAGTTATATTTTGATATCAAATATTTTTAAACTATATTATGTGAATATTTGGAATAACTATATAAATTTAATAATAAATAAATACCTCTAGCAGTAAAATATTGGTACAAATTCAAGACAATCTGAATTGTTTGTTTATTATTACGTTTGCCGGGCATATTTATAAATAATATTATAAATATCTATATGCAAACAGCTAATGTATGCATAAAACAACGATATACCTATGTTAAAGTATTTAATCACATAGTAAAAATAGTTTTTATTTGTTTGACAGTTTCAAAATTTACAACAAAACAACATGAAAAACAGCCTACTCAAATAACAAGTTATAATTGCTGGTATATCAACAATATAATTATTATTATACGTTTTTTATTTCTTTCTTTTTCTACTTCATAATAAAAACAAAGAACAAAACTTCACGTAACAGTATCAATACTTCGCAAATTTCGAATGACATACGTGTTTCAACTAAATATATGACTGTAATAAAATAGAAAGAGTAAGACAATGTATTCTTTAGTTATTCTTGAAAATAAAATAATGACGTAACGGCAAAGAAGTTTGGGACGGACTTTACAAAGCCCTTATAAGATCTAAAATAGACTATGCAAGTATAGTATACCAAACGGCAAAACCATCTAAACTAAAACTGTTAGACCCAATACACAACACCGCACTTCGAATAGCAACTGGAGCATTCCAGACAAGCCCAGTGGACAGTATATTGGTAGAAGCAGGAGAAACTCCCCTTGAAAGCAGAAGAAAACAACTCACCTTAAACTACATAACCAAATTATCAAGTAACCCTAATAACCCAGCTTTCAATAAACTATTTAAAACACAAACTGAAATTAAACAAAACACCATACTACAACAAAAAATAAACAGTTATTTAAACGAAACCCAACTAACAATACCGAAAATTGAACAAATATCCTACCATAAACACCCCCCTTGGGCACTAAAACAACCAATCCTCAACATAACCCTCACAATCCGACACATCACCCGAGCTCTACCAAAATATCTTCAGAAACATTAAGGAAGACCACCCACAACACTACTTATATATATATATATATATATATATATATATATATATATATATATATATATATATATATATATATATATATATGGATGGATCCAAAAACAAATACAAGACCGGCGCTAGTATTGTTACGAAGAACAACATCCAGAAATTCCAGCTACCACCTACCTGCAGTATAACCACAACAGAAAAATACAGTCTGATGAAAGCAGTTGACTTTGTTAACGAACACACAGTCCACAAATTCGCAATATGTACTGACTCAATTAGCACCATACAAAGTCTAGAGAAATATCCACGAAGCAATAAATGACCAAAACAAAGAAATAACAATATTATGGGTACCATCTCACAAAGGAATAATTGGAAATGAAAAAGCTGATCAAGCCGCAAAAGATGCAACAACAAATGGAGAAATACAGAACATCGCAACCCCAGAACCCCAGCACAAGACCTAAGAGCCATAATCAAACATAAAATAATAGAAAGATGGCAGTCGAAATGGAGGGTAAACGACAACAACAAACTAAGACGAATAAAAGAAGAAGTACAACAATGGACAGTCTCGGAAGAACGCAAAAAGCAAACCGTAATCACAAGACTAAGAATAGGACACACCCGCCTCACACATAACCATTTACTCCAAAAAACACAACCTAGTATCTGCGAAACATGTAACACAATAATAACAGTAGAACACATCATTACAAACTGCAATAAATACAACACACACAGACAACTATGTAACATACCCGATACACTAAAAGAAGCCCTTTCAAACAACATCGAAAACACCAATAATGTAATCAAATTCCTAACACAAATCAATATACTCGATAAAATATAATGTACATATTTAATTAAAATCTATAACCATGTAAAAATTAATGTACCGAGGTATTAGTGGTCTAAGAGCCGAAATACCTTAAAAATATCTAAATAAAAAAAAAAAAACAATTTAAAAAACATAGTGGAAATAAACTTCGATTTACAAAGTTCAAAACTAATGAAATTATAATTCAGTTCTATATTTACAAAGTTCATTTTCTAACGACTTGAAATAATAACGAAATATTAGGAAAAATTAAAATAATTGTATAGGTAGTGTTTATATATGCTTACATTTATTTATTTAAAATTTAGGAAAATTGTTTGATGATAATTGATATTATGTTTATAGAATAAAATTGTTTTCACTCGAAATAAATGACAAACTGACAGGATAAACAATTAAAAAACATAGCGGTAATAAACTTCCATTTATAAAGTTCAAAATTAGTAAAATTATAATTCAGTTCTATATTTACAAAGTGCATTTACTAAGGACTTGAAATAATATCGAATTTCCTTCATAGGTATATACACATTTCTATATAATACCAGCCGTC